>WSXT02003822.1:0-14990 GCA_011762715.2 Neuroterus valhalla
AACTCTAGAGGTACCGGGCTCACGACTCTCCGTGGCCCGCCGAAGCTCTTCCAGAGTGCGAGGTGGGAATCGAACCCGCAACCAGACAGTAGCGTGGGTCCAAAGCTCATGCCTTAGCCCCCACGACCAACTGACCACTCCCCCCTACTCTGAACTTAAAAATCTTCAAAAATCTGTGGAAAACATTTTGAATTAGAAAGAAAAAATTTATTCCGGAATTGAGTATATTTTTTTTATTAGAGAAATTTTGCAACTGAAAATGGAACGTTCCTAGATGAGCGTTCACCAGTTCAGTTGTTAATTTAAGCATTTGATTTTCAACCATTTTTTTCCGAAATTACCAAATGCAATCTCTTGTTAGTTGCAAATTCATCTTCATCGATTGAAAATTCAATCGCGTGATTGAAAAATAATATATTTCGTTAAAACTCAACTTCCTTTTGATATGTTGTCTTCTTGTGTAAAAGTATCTTCTCTTGTTGAAAATCTAAATGTTCAGAAGAAAATCCGACTTTTCGACTTACATATGAACTCTTGCGAAATTTCTTTTATAAATGTTAAATATCTGATTCAGTTAAGAAAACTGAACAAAACGAGGAAATTCTACTGCGAATAAAACAAAAATTTAAGGAAAATAACTCTCATGCGTTCAAAAAGTAAATTATCTATATAAATAACACAGTTTCCAGAAACGCAAACATACATATGTATAAAATTTTATGCATATTTGATCCATAATTTTTAGAAAAAGTTTGAAAAGAATTTTTGTGTATATTTCACCAAAATCATTAGGATTTACAAAAACATAATTAACATAAATGTCCATTAAATGTTATCTTTGCTGAGGTTTGTAATCCTGAATGTTTGATCCTCCTGTCCTCGATATTTTCCATTGATTGCTCTTACGTTTACTGAATAAACATCGCACGTTTTATTTATTTAGTATTTAAAACAACTCAACAGAATAGAACGAAATATTTCTAGTACACCTCTGCTGGAAAGAAGAAATTCAAAAACTTGTTCAATCAGTATAATATATTATTATTATTATAAATAATAATTTATAATATATTCATATTAAATTATGAAGTTTTCGATTCTTATAGTAGCGTTTTGTACCCTCGGGGTAAGTCAAACCGAATTTCCCTCATAAATTATCATTTACCATATGGCAACTTATTCTTGGAAAAATCGTCTTCTTATAAACATTTTCTCTATCTATTAGAAGATTTTCCTAATAATCGCTTGTGTACTATCACATAGATATGAATTTCTTTTTAAGCAAAATTAGGGCCCCCCCCCCCCCCTTCCCTCAACCACCAATTTCTTTTCCGAATCACTTTATATGTATTGGTCATATCAAAAAAATATTTAAAACCACGATTTTTGGGGAAGAAAACAAATCACGTTCTTCGCTTATTTATTCTCCGTTTTTCTGGAGGAGAGTTTGTTGTATCGAGAATGTAGCGAACATCATTAATTTATTTTTGGATCCCTTAATAATTTTCTTTCTCCAAAGTTTTTGATACGACTAATATTGGTGAAGTTTAGCAGAGAAAACTTTGTGTTTTCAAACAAATTGAAAATTAAATGACGAGTTTTTGGATTATATTCTTGTATATTTTGCTATCATTCCTTATATTTTTCAGACAGCTTTTGCAGATGATTTCAAGGAAAGATTGTCGAAATTACATGAGGCAACTATCAATCAAATCAACTGCATGGTTCACGATTTACAAATTACCTTTATGGTCTGTTAGAAACAATATTTGTTTTCTCTAAATAAATAAATAAATAAATAAATATATTTGCATTTGTAAAATTAAACAATTTTTCTAATTTTTCTTCTTTTCAGGCTGAAGTCAAAGCTGCACAGACAAAAGGAATACATGGAGACGTAGTGGATTGTCTGAGAGAATATGACCCAATCACGCAATATTATTGGTCTCAACTGAGTAAATACGACACTTGTTATAGCAAAGCTTTGGTGCACTTGGATTTTCCGGTATTAGAAAACATTTCTTATCTACAACCCTTGAGTGATTTCAAAATCTAGAATATTTACTTCCATACATGACTATCCATTTCGAATCAGAAATAAAAAGGCACCTTTTTCGTGGAAGAAAGGTTCTCCATATTTGGGAAGACATCAGTACTTTTTGGATAATTACGAAAACTTTAGGAGTTATTTAGAAGAAGTCAGAAGCAGATGATAAGCTTTGCTGCAATGTGAGAAAAGAGGTCAAATATCTCAATGAGGTCGAAAGTTATAGAGGATTGAGGGAAAAATTCTTGTTTTTTTAGAGAAGGAACTTCAAAATTCAAACACATGGGTGACTAAACCTGAAAAACTAAAAATTTGAAAAAGAATTTTTTCGGCAAAGATAGCTTCTTTGTATTGAGGAGAAAATTGATATCATTTTTTTTACTTTGGATTGTTTTGAATTGTTTGATTTGAATTGTTTCAACTTGTTTAACTGAAGCCAGAAGGAGAGATAAACCTTCTCATAATCTTAAATAGAAACTTCAATATCTCAATTAGGTCAATAGTTCTACAGGTTTCAAGAAAAGACTGGTATGAAGTCAACTTTGAACTGCACATATTTGCACGTGCCCAACTGTGTATTTCGATGACCAGATGGACAACTGTGCACATTTATGGACAGAGAGCAAACTGTGCACGTGAAAACTGTGTGGAAAGTTATTCAAGTGCAAAGTGTGCACGTGTACAGTTGTAAAAGTGCAATCCTGGCACGTGCACATTTTCTAAGTGACATCTGCACACGTGTAGAGTTGTCCAAGTGGCATCTGTGCACATGTACAGTTATCCAAGTGGCATCTGTGCAAGTATACAGTTGTCCAAGGGGCATCTGCGCACGTTAGTAGTTGTCCAAGTAGCATCTATACACGTACACAGTTCTTTACATGGCATGTTTATACGTGTACAGGTTTCCGAGTGACATTTATATACGTGTACAGTTGTTAAAGTGGCATCTGTGCACGCGAGCAGTTGTTCAAGTGGTATTTTTGTACGTGTACATTTTCAAGTTACATCTGCACACGTTTAGAGTTGTAAAAAGTGGCATCTGTGCATATATAAAGTTATCCAAGTGGCATATTTGCACGTATGCAGTTGTCCAACTAGCATATGCGCACGTGAATATATTCCAAGTAGCATCTATACACGTACAAAGTTGTTCACGTGACATCTCTGCACGTTTACAGGTTTTCAAGTGCACGTGCGCAGTTGTCAATTGGTATCTTTGTAAGTGTACATTTTCTAAGTGACATCTGCATTCGTGTAGAGTTGTCACAGTGGCATCTGTGAACATGTACAGTTTTCCAAGTGGCATCTGTGCACGTATACAGTTGTCCAAGTGGCATCGTGGCACGTGTACATTTTCCAAGTTCCATCTGCACACGTGTACAATTATCCAAGTAGCATTTGTGCACTTGAACAGTTATCCAAGTGACATTTGTATACGCGTGCAGTTGTTCAAGTGGCATCTGTGCACGTGAGCAGTTGCCCAAGTGGTATCTTTGTAAGTGTACATTTTCCAAGTGACATGCGCATACGTGTAGAGTTGTCCAAGTGGCATATGTGCACATGTACGGGTATCTAAGTGGCATCTGTGCACGTATATAGTTGTCCAAGTGGTATCTTTGTACGTGTACATTTTCCAGTGACACTGCACACGTTAAGAGTTGTCAAAGTTTCATCTGTGCACATTTACAGTCATGCAAGTGGCATCTGTGCACGTATACAGTTGTCCAAGTGGAATTTGTGCACTTGTACAGTTATCAAAGTGGCATTTACGCACGTATACAGTTGTTCAAGTGGCATCTGTGCAGGTGAATAGTTGTCTAAGTGGCATCTTGGCACGTATACATCTTCCAAGTGACATCTGCACACGTCTACATTTGTCAAAGTAACATTTGTGCACTTTTACAGTAATCCAAGTGGCATCTACGCACGTATACAGTTGTTCAAGTGACATCTGTGCAGGTGAATAGTCGTCCAAGTAGCATTCATGCACGTACACAGTTGTCCACGTGGCATCTTTGCAAGTGTACAGGTTTCTATGCGACATTTATACACGTGTACAGTTATCCAAGTGGCTTCTGTGCACATATACAGTTGTCTAAGTGGCATCTGTTAACGTTTTTCGAAAATTTGCTGTTTCCCAAGCAAATAAACTTCAGCAAGAAAAAACAAACGCGCTTGACAACAATTTTTGTTTTTTGATTGGAAGAATAAGTGTTACCTTATCTCCTCTAAGGAACATAATACGTCTGATTTGGAATGAATTTGGTCTGAAAATTATTATTTTGGAATATTTTAGAAAATTTTTATTGTTCCATTTACAGGTTGCAGCAAAGTGCTATGGTTACAATGTTGCTGCACTAAAACACCAGGTGAACAACCGCTTTGCTGCACTCAAGAAATGCATGAGTAGATATCCTCTGATGAGGAATTTCCACTTTGTAAGAGGTGTGAATTAAGGACCCAAGAAAACTCTCAAGTCCCGCGGTTTACAAATTTGTATCCATGTGCAAAACTACATAAATAATTTGTTCAAAAAGATCTGAGGCTTGTTTTCTTGCGTTTTCTAGTACTTAACATAACCTAAACCTTGAATATTCGGTTCCCCAAACGATTTATTATATGGACACACAAAACCCGGGGAAAATGAGAATCACAAAAACTATGGTATTAGGAAAAAATGCCCTACTATTTCAAATGAGTGACAGAAGTTTTTCCTGTTTTCAAAGGCTTAAAAAGTAAGAAAGTGATTTCTGGTTTTGAGAAAAAGGAAAAATGAGAACAAACTAAAATTAAAAAGAAAAGACTTCCTAATGTCCCCCTAATGTCTATCTCTTGCAACTGCAATATCTCCTCCCTCTCCTTCCTACTCATTTATCTGCGCCATACATCAATATCGGACATATCAGCATATCAAAAAACTTCTTTTTTCCTTTTCCAATCTTTATACAACCTTTTCTCTCCTGTTTTCATATCTGTCTAATTTCTTCGCTGCTTCCTCAACCCTTTTCCAAATATGCATCCCATGCTCTCTATCCTCTAACACGATGAAACCGAGGTACTCGAATTCCTTTACCTCTTTTAACTTTTGAATTCTCATCGGAACATATGTGGCAAGTCTCACATGCGGTATGTATTATCTGCGGCAAATCCCTTCCCAAGCAAGTCTCATCTGCAGCATGTCTCATCTGTAGCATGCCTCTCTTGCGGCATGTCTCTTTTGCAACAAGTCTCTACTGATCCAAGTCTTCTGAGGACATGCATCCCTTGCGGCATCTCCGCCAATTAAATTGTCAATTTTGTGGCTTCTCTACCAATCCCCGAGTCTCACCCTGCGGCATCTCTCAAACAAAAAAATTCAAAGTCAGCATTCAAACTAGCAAATGTGCGGCAAGTCATCCTCACTACATTGTCACACCTGCGGCTTTTATCCAAAGCCTAAGGTCTTCTTGTGGCATCTCTCACCCGAAGAAAAACAAGTCTGCCCTGAAGTGGCAAAAGCGTAGCAAGCCTCCCTTACGCAATGGTCACATCTGCGGCTCGTCTCCTTAGCCCTAAGTCTCATTGGGGCATCTCTCACCCGAAAATATCGATGTCTACCTTAGAGTAGCGAAAGTGAGGTCCATATCGAGTCACATGTAGCGATCCTCACCTGCAGCGAGTCTCCGTGGCGACAATTCTCACCTGTGACAAGCCTCTTTTCGGAAAGTCTCTCTTATGGCATGTTTGTTTGCAGCATAACTCTCCTAAAATACGTCTCCATTACGGCATCTTTTCTGAGAAGATTGCCAATTTTAGGGCAAGCCTTGCAAAACGAATCGTGTACCTGCGTAATCTCCCCACCTACTCCATTTCCATGACTAGTCACAGGGGTGCCTCACCGCCCTCGAGGCACTTGGGAAGAGGGGGAGGCATGTGACCGCAATAATTCCCTTAACTTATCACAGAAGTGCCTTTTTCCCCTTAGGAGATTGAGAAAAGGGTGAAGGTAATATTTCTGCTTTATTTCCATTATTAGGATTTTGCCACTTCAAATTCTTCTGAGAGTAAAGGTGCCATACTTTTGCCACTCTAGCGGCAGAAGGATGCTGCAGGGAGACAATTCGGATTAGTAGGCTTGCCACAATATTGGCAATATACTCGGGAGAGATGCCGCAAAAAAGATTCACCACAGTTAAGACTTGCCGCAGATGAGACTTGTCGCGAAGAGACTTGCCTCACTTTTGCCGCTTTGGGGTGAACTTCGATATTTTCGATTGAGAGATGCTGCAAGGGGACTTGAGGCTATGGAGACAAGCCGTAGATGTGACCATTTGGTTAGGAAGGCTTGCCGCACTTTTGTCACTTTGCGGAAGACCTCGATTTTCCCGGGTGAGAGATGTCGCAAGGAGACACGGGGCTAGAAAGACAAGCTACATATGTGACAATTAGGTAAGGGAGGCCTGCCGCACTTTTGCCAGTTTGAATATGACTTTGATATTCTTGGGTGAGAGATGCCGTAAGGAGACGGGGGGCTGAGGGGACAAGCCGCAGATGTAAAAATTTGGTTAGGGAGGCTTGCCGCACTTCTGTCACTTTGAAGGCTGACTTAAAATTTTTCTTCAGTGAGGTATGCCGCAGAAAGACTTGAAGCTAGAGAGACAAGTCACAGGTGTGACAGTTGGGTGAAAGGCGCTTGCCACAAAATTGTCAATTGGCTTTGGAGTGAAGCCGCATATGAGGCATGTCGCAAGAACAGTTGGATCAGGAGAAACTTTTGTCAAGATAGACTTGCCTCAAGGAAGACATGCCAAAAAGGAGACATGCTGCAGATGAGACTTGTCACAGGTGAGGCTTGCCGCAATTGAGACTTGACGCGGGAGAGACTTGTTGCAAAAGAGACATGCCGCAAGTGAGACTTGCCATATGTGACTCGATATGGACCGTTACTTTGCCTCTCTCATTACCAATCATTTTTCTATTCATGATGTAAATAAGCACATAAACCGTATGAATCACTACTATACCTTTCCTGAATCCTATCTGATTCGGTAGAATAATCTTTTTTTCCTCTACTACTTTCTATAACCTCTTAGATACCATTGTCCTATATATCTTGTATAATTTCATCATCAGCGTCACCCTCTCATAAGCTTTGATCTTCTATCTTTCTCTTATCTCCACCGATGCACGACTATCCCTTCTTCTCATATTCCTGGTCAGCTCTCTCTTCTCTTTCCCAGTCTTCCCAATTATCCCATAAAATATTTTCCGCTCTTCCACCATTTAAAATTCCTCATCAACCCTTTTTCTCTTTCCTCTATATACTGCACGCATTAGACTTTTTCTATTTTCTCCTGTATCCTTCTGTACTACCTTTTCGTTTTCTCGATTTCCTTTATTCCTTGTTCGCTTCTTCTTGTTTCCTCTTCTTTCCTTTAACATTCCACATCGCAGATATTTCTTTTTGCCCTTACGTCTTCTTTTTCCTAAACAGTATTCTCCAAAATTCTTTTAACATAACCTTTTCCACCTCTCCATTCAAATTCCCTTCTTTCGTTTCCACTATCTTCATCTTTCCTTTAAATGCTTCGACTTTCTCTGCCAACAAGTTTCATCTTTCCACTCTTTCTTCTTTCTTATTCTGTCTTAGCTGTTCTTCTTTCGTCATTCTCCCCTCCCTCTGCTGCCTCTATTAGCAAAAGATGATTTGAGTTTTCATACAGCCCTATTTCTAGCCTTCTGATGTTCTTACTTACGTTATCTTTAAGAATGGCATAGTCTTTGACTGTTTCTTATTCTTCTTGTATAAGTGTACTCTTCTTCCTTATTGCCTTCTTCTTTCTCATCTCTATCTATACTCCCATTCAGGTAAACTACCCCAGCTCTCTCAATCTATTCGGTAATTTCTTTTCCCTCCATTTTTCCCTCATCATAGCCCTATCTCCTTCTCCTTCACTTCCCCCTCTTTCTCATATTTTTTATTAGAATTCTCCCTTATGATTGAATTCACATCTCCTTTCCCAGCATCAATTCTCTTAACTCCTCTGTTTTTTACTCTATATCTCCATTCACGTGTACCCATGCTATCATTTATCTCCTTTTTCATCCCAACTCTTCTGCAATTGATTTTTCCTCATTTCCCTCCAAACTATGTACATCTTCCTTTTATGCTATCAACTCTTTTTTTATTTCCATCACGATTCCTACCATTGCCCTCCTTTGTAGTGTTTTCCGTTTGCTCCTCTAGTTCCATCTGTATCTCTTTTATGGCCTCTTATTTCTCTCTTTTACCCCTTCTCGTCTAAATATGTCTTCACAACCATGTCTCCATCATCACCACGACTGCCTATTCGCTTAAACTTCTATAAATCCTCTAAACTTTCTTTCTGATCCAACTAAATTCAAGTAACATATCTTCTGATTTTCTCCCTTACTATTTCTTCTTATATTTTATTTCCTCCCTCTTCTGATTCTTCTTTCCTTCGTTTCACTCTTATCCTTTTTCTGAACACCTACATTTTACTAAGTCTTCCCTCTCTTTGTACCAATCCTACTATATGCCTTTTATATGTATCCATCCATACCAGACACCTGTGATTTTCTCTCTCCCTTTTTACCTCCAGCTTTCCCTTAATATGAACTTCTTTTTATCTTCTTACCTATTTTATTCTATATTTTACAGGTGCCATTTTTTTCCTATATTCCTATTTCTTGCTCTCTCCTTCACTTCCTGTACTTCTATGTTCGCCGTTATCTTCTTCAGCAATTTTCCCACACCCTCCCCCTCTATCTCTTTCTCTTTTTGTGCCTTTCCTTTTTTTCTTCCCATACTTCTCTCTAACTCATTCAACATTTCCTCACTTCAATTTTCGACCTCTCTCACCTTCCCCTTCCTTCTATCCTTCTTTCCACTTACAAAACTTTTTCATTAGGCCTCCTTGCTTTTCTAGATTTTGTTCTGAGCTCTGCATCCTTTTCTCTAAATTTTCAATGACTCTTTCCCGTAACTTTCTACTCAACTTTCCTACAATTGTTTGAAGATTAGTCTTTTCGGTGTAGAATTAATCTTTGGAGTTGGGATCCTATATTTTCTGATAGGAAATTGCAAATTTTGTAAAGTTGTCCTCATTTTTTTGAATACGCTACTGCCTTCTTTAACATTTCACTTTTTTGATTGAAAATAACTTTTACGTTTGAAATAAAACAACTCTGTAGGAAATCCATTTTTTCAGTAATGAATCAATTATCATACTTAAAAATGTAGGGGAATGTCGTCAGGGTTGGGATAGTCCTAGACAATCCCTTGTAGCTTTCGAATAAATTTGAAATTGGTCGTAATTTCTGTCTCAACGAAAGTAGAGTCGATAACAAGAAAGTTTTTCATTGGAAAAAGCAACGCGCACTAGTTAAGAAAAGTTATTAACAAAATAAGGAAACAAAACTATAGTCAGGGTTGGGACTTGTAGTCAGGGTTGACCCAGTGGCAGGAATCTGCGGAATTTGTGCCAAAATAATTTTTTTTGAACAAATATGGAATGATATTGTTCATTTCTTCAATAATGCAGACTTTTGACGTAGAAACATCAGTCAGATTCTATTGTGACAAGAATTTCAATTTTGAATTTTTATTTTTTTGTATGTGATGCTATGATTATGTTATTTTCGTTATTTTTTCATTATCATTATTTTCCTAAATTTATTTTTGTTTTTTGGAGACAATTATTCTATTTTTTCAATTTTCAGTTTTACAATTTATTGAATTTCATTCATGAAAAATTATTCAATAAGAAAAATATACCAATTTCATGTTTAACGGAGTGTAGAACAGTTGTAGAAAAATAATTTCACTGGTTGAAAGACAAAAATTATATGTCCCAACCCTGACTACAAAGATGTCTCAACCGTGACTACAAGCACCATTTAATACAACTTTAATCCAGAGAAAAACAAGTTGGAATTTCAACTTTTACTTCTGGGAACTTATTGAGGGGCATTTACGAATTAGGAATATATATACTTGCTTTAGCATTGACATGTTTTCCCTCAGAGTTTTAAGGCAACCACGACGAACTAGATTAAATTGTTCAAGGTATCAGAAATTAAACGACAGCACAGTATTTTAAACAACCAACCTCTGACACGATCGATGCACAAAAGAGTTGAAGGTTACCGGAAAGAGTAATACCACGCTATGACACAGATGGCGCAAAGTGTCTTCTTCAAAATATAGGAGTCTCCTAACCCTGACAGCGTCCCAACCCAAACGACATTTCCCTATCTATTTCTTCGAAAATCATGCAATAATTTTTTTAGTAGTCTTCTTCATTTGTTTGAATTTCGTTCTAGAATTCGTTTGAAATTTGTTATTTTGAGATTTGTGTTGCTTGGTTACAAATTAACATTTCCGTTAAAAACGTAACTACCTGATTCAAAAATAAACAAATGAGCAGAAATTTTTTTTTTGTTGTAAATTTAATGTTTCAGTCGAAAATTCATCTAGTTAGTTTACGGTTGAGATTATCATATTTCTTTGTTGGAAGTTCAACTGTTTTGTTTCAGCAAAGTCATAATTGGGCAAATTTAAATGTTTTCTCCAACACTAAAAACTTTCTTGATTGAAATATCAAATTTCCCATTCTTCCTTAGGAATAAGTTTCTTCTTCTTATGAAATTATTTTTTAAATTGTGAAGTTGTTCAATAGTTTGTGTGAAATTTGTCTTTTCTAATTAAAAATTTAGATATTCAGTTGAAATCCCATTATTTTCTTCAATATTCGCCTTTTTCTGGTAGAAAATTAATATTTTCGGTTAAAAATTAAAATTTTTCTTACGTTGAGAATTTTTCCGTTAATTGAAAATTCCACTATTTTGTTGTAAACTGTTTTTTAATGGGTATGAGTTTTTTTAATGATGAAACCATTCCGTCCATGATTAAACATAATTATTTTTTTTTTTTTTAGAAATTGTAATTCAGCTATGAAGAAACTACCAGAAGAACTGGAAAGTGTTTATTCAACGTTATCTTTGTCAAGGTTTGAATATCACATTTGCTCTTTCTGATAACTATTCTTGCGTCGATTTAATAAACATTTCACGTGATAATTATATGAAACCAGGAACAACCTAACAGATTGAAACCAAATAGTTCTAGTTCATCTATGCCGGAAAGAAGGAATTCAACCACTTATTCAATCAATCTAAAATATATTGTGATAAATTATCATCAATCATAATTAATAATAATTAATATTGATAATATATAATATATATTTATCAAATCATAAAGCGTTCATTCATCTTATTAGCTTTTTGTGTCTTCAGAGTAAGTCAAAAAGATTTTTTTTTCTATAAATTACCAGGTATTGTACTATGTATTGATGATATAATTAATTATTATGTATCGCGAATTCACAGAATAGAAAAATTCACCCAATCTTACCTTTAATTAGAATACCATATGGCGTCCTATTTCTGAGAGAATCGTCTTCTTTTACACACTTTTTATGCCTCGAAATTTTTATTAACGAATTGATCATACAATTTTATGTAAATATCCCATTTTTTAACAAAATAAGTCGAAGACTCCAGCAATTTTATCTTTATCGGATTTTTTCACAAATATTGGTCGTATCGGAAAATAATGACACCTCTGAATTGATTTTAAATCAAAAATAAAGAGACGAATTCATCTTTTTGGAGAAGGGCTTGTTTTGCGAAAAGTTTTGTTGAAAACATAGGTTGTTTGTTTTATACTTTTTGTATACAAATGATATTTATATATAAAAAATAAGAATAAAATAAAAAAATGTTGATGTTCCTGAACGGTTAAAAATGGGATAATATATTTAGAAATGATATTCTAATCCAAATCATTCATATAATTTTCTTATATCCACAGACAGTCATCGCAGTTGAATTTGAGGAAAGATTGTCTAATTTACATACCACAAATATTAATCAAATTAATAGCATAGTCGAGGATTTGCGATCCGCTGTTGCGGTCAGTTGCCAGAAATAACTTTTAACCTTTAATGTATTTTCCTCATTGAAAAAATTCAACAATTTCTCCAATTTTTTTGGTTTATTAGGCAAAGGTGAGAGACACACAGGAAAGAGGAATGAATCAAGGGGTAATCGATTGTCAGAAAGAATTTAGCCCAACCCTGGAATATCAATCATCGCAACTAAGCAAATGCGACAGGTGTTACGAAAACGCCTTAGAGGACAGGAATATTCTGGTAATGAAAATAATTTTTTTTATGCGAATCCATTTGGAATCAGACATGTGTGGGAACGTATCTTACTGATGTGAGAACTAAAAAAGTCTACAAAATAATTTCCTCTTCTTTACATAGTATAAAATATATCCCATTTGGAATTGATCCAGTGTAGAAATTACAAGCCTTCAAATATTTTCATCTTTATGATTTTATAACATTATTTTTTCCCACTTTCAGACTGCAGAAAAATGCTATAGTTTCAATGTTGCTGCAATAAAAAACCAATCAAAGTTGCGTCTTGCTGCAGTTCAAAAATGCATTAATAGATGCTTCGATGGAGACATTCGTAAGACGGCTAGATTTGAGAGAAGGAGAATGGGTTATGAAAATCAACTGGGATCAAACTGGGATTAAAAGTGTTAACTTCAAAAATTAAATAAATTTTCAGCACATACGGAACAGACCTCCAATTATTCCAACCATCTCTCTTTTAGAAGGTATTTTCAACCTAGTTTTTGATAAAAAAAATTTTATCATTGTAAAACATGGTATGAATCATTCTTATTACGACAACTTCAATTCTACGGTTGTCTAAACAGTTCTCTAGATAGTCACACATATATAAAGAAGAAATCAGGGTTGAATAAAAATCTTGATATTCGAAATTATCAACAAGCTCTTCCGAAAAAGATGAGTGTTTCATTTCATTTTTAAATTTTTTTTCTCGTTTCAAAACAAATACTCTGGGTTAATTATGGTTAGTCAATCAAGATACAGAGACTGATATCAGAGATACTGAGACTGAATCGGTTATCGGTATATTAACATGTTCAGCTGACTTGAGAACATACTTTAATTTGCGGCTTCAATCCGGTCCGCATCTGTGACATCATACACTATCCGTAGTATAATACAGATCAGCGTCTTAGTGCCCTCCATTAGGTGGGAAAAATCAAGCCGCCATCTTCGTTCCAAAACATATCAGAAAAAGACTGGCACACTCCCGCATACCTTCCATCTTCACTTGGGGCATAGTTCATGGAACCGCGATAGCTGCTTGCATATTCTCACCTACACAGAAAAAAAAAGTCTTGATTCAAGCTCAAAAGTGGGCTTGTTTCAAGGTGTAATTGAAGTTAGCCGCGGAGGAGCAGGACAGACTTATGCACTATACAGGCAGACAAGGTTCACTGAAAACAAGCTGTAACAAAAACAAGACTTTTT
Organism: Neuroterus valhalla; assembly: GCA_011762715.2. Taxonomy (NCBI): domain Eukaryota; kingdom Metazoa; phylum Arthropoda; class Insecta; order Hymenoptera; family Cynipidae; genus Neuroterus; species Neuroterus valhalla. Next base: position 13,471 of record WSXT02003822.1, read on the forward strand.
TTTTACTGTGTAATAGAGAGCCCTTGCTTCACATAATTAAATTTACACGCCATCCATACTTCAAAGACCATGGCGTGAATACGAAATAGCACCTGTCGAAAATACCACACATAGCTGGCTTCTTGTACCCAAATGCCAAGGTAAAGTAAACACTGTTCAGATTCTACCCGCAACAAAATTTACTCCCAAGTTTTTATTGTGATGAGATGTACATGATAGAATGGAGGCAAAAGGAAAAATAACATTTAGGCCGCAGCTTTACCCAACTCTTCTAAAAAATCTGATATCAATTTTTAAACTAGCAATCGTGAATGGCGTGTGTCATATTAGTCTATCCAGATCTTTTTGGAGAGCTTTGGCATCTTCTGTGACTTCCCTGCTTAAAATGTCGGATAGAACCCGGATAAAACCCGGATGGACTGGGACTTTATCCGGATCTATCCGGCAAAATGACGGTTTTTGTAACCGGTATTCAGCCGAGTTGTATCCGGGACACTAAGAAATATATATCCGGGTCTTAGCTGGCCCTGGCCGGGACATAGTCGGTATAGACTATCGCTTTGTCCGGGCCTATCCGGCACTTGTACGGGACGCTGACAAATATCTATCCGGGTCTTATCTGGTCCTAGCCGGAATCTTCTCTGTATGTATTTCGCTCTGCCTGCACCTATACGCCACTTATACGGGACGCTGAGAAATCTGTATCAGGGTCTTATCCGTTCCTAGCTGGGATCTACTCGGCATGAAATTTCGCTCTGTCCGGGCCTATACGGCACTTATACGGGACGCTGAGAAATTTGTATCCGGGTCTTATCCGGTCCTAGCTGGGATCTACTCGGCATGGGATTTCGCTCTGTCCGGGCCTATCCGGCACTTATACGGGACGCTGAGAAATTTGTATCCGGGTCTTATCCGGTCCTAGCTGAGATCTACTCGGCATGGAATTTCGCTCTGTCCGGGCCTATCCGGCACTTATACGGGACGCTGAGAAATTTTTATCCGGGTCTTATCCGGTCCTAGCCGGGATCTACTAAATATGAAATATCGCGGTATCTGGGCCAATCCAAAACCTATACGGGGAGCTAAAAGATGCATACCTGGGTCCTATTTGATCGTAACTGGTGTGCAGTGGGAACAGGAATTCGCTCTATTCGGCTATATATGGGAAGCTTAGAGATCTTTATCCAGGCATAATTTGGTTGTAGTCTGGATCTAGTCGTTATACATATTCGCTTTAACCATGAGCCTATCCGCGGAACTTATACTGGACGCTGAAATGGTGTGTCTCACCTTGTTCTAACCGGGATTCTATTGGCAGAGAAATTAGCTCTCTCTGGGCTAATCTGGGGCAAAAGAAAGTTATAATAATTTGGTAAACAAGCAAATTAATATTTTCTCAGCTTTATTTATCATTAAAAATTTCAATTCTTATATAATACAGACAGGCGGGAATACTGAATTTCTATAAACTATATAATACAGAGGGTATAAAAATGTATAAAATATATTAAAAAGATATA
>WSXT02003833.1:0-14989 GCA_011762715.2 Neuroterus valhalla
TATATATGCAGCCTCGTTTCAGCAGAGAGGAGAGTTAGTGCTGATGGCTGAGTGGCGGAGAGTTTTGGGCAAGATCCGCCACACCACCGCATTTAGAAGAAAGACGATTTTTCCTGTAGACGGAAAAATCTGTCATATAAAATTTTTATTAGGATTGAGATGAGTCTCGGTAATGCAGGCAACGTCGATTGGTTTCTCGCTAAGGAGTAGGGACAGTTCTAATCGCTTTGGGATTGAGATGGCCTCTGGGTCGTAGATCCGCTCTCTTCATCTAAAACCATAGCGGCTGCTTGCCCATCGCTAGTACATGCATCCTCCAGAGCTTGCCTTTTGGAACCATGTAGACTATTTCGAGCCTGGAAAATTCAGGGGAATATCAGGGAAATCTCAGGGGAATATCAGGGAAATCTCATCAATATCAGGGAAAAAGGGTTCGACAAAATTTTTTAGAATAAATCTACGCTGTAGAGACATTTCTTTGGAGACCCTTCAAATCTTGTAAAAGAATAGTACATTACGATACGTGTGATTTAAGTGGCACATTTTGGCACGGCGCGGCGTGTGGTGGTGTGCCTCCGGCGAGCGGAGCTCAGGCGCTTACCATACGCCGTGCCAAAATAGGACACTTAAGTCTCAAGTATCGTACAACATTTTATAGCACTCACTAACGTAAATTTGCACTTACGGTTCGTCTATCCATGACTTAATATAGGTTAGTACAGCACCGTGAAGTTAGGGCCCGAGCATCAGCGAGGGTCATAAGCACGGTGCCGTAATAACCTGTTTGAGTCACGGATAGGCGTTACTTAAGTGCGAATTTAAGTCACACAGTGCTATAAAAATGTTTAAATTGGCATTTGGGTCTGTACTTTTTATTTTTAATTATTCAATTCCTACAAAAATCAATATTTAAAAAAATAAATATACATCGATAATAAATGATTGATAATAAAACGTTTCGTCCTGGGCTGATTTATTGGACTCATCAGTAAGTTAATATGAATCGAACCTGCCTTAGATGCTAAAATTTTTTTAAATTATTCTAAAAATAAATTATCTTACATAATATCGAATAATTGTAAGCAATTTATAAACATATCATATCGTATATCGTAAGAAATTCATAATATTTTCATACATTTTTAGGATCAGATGTTTGTAAACATAATTCTCAGAAATATGTGAGAAAATTTATGTTTTGCATAAAAAATTTATAAAAAAAAATCAGGGAAATTTTCCGTGGGTCAAATTTGGCAACCCTGATATGGGGTGGAATGATCGCTAGGTGTTCGTGTAGGGTTTACGCTGTCGCTTGTCAAATCAAACAGCGGGTCACTCTTACAATTATATACAGGTACAACTTAACTTTTAGTGTTTATATTATAAAAATCATTATACAAATTATTAAAATTATAGTGACAATAATTAGGGGATATAAACAAGTCAAAATACTTATGATTATGAATAATACAGGCCCGTGGACGTGACTCCAGCTAAGCTTGGTTGAGGTGTCCTGCCTATACCGATATTGTGCGACGCGAGAACTAAATTATAGGGCGTGCGAACAAAAAATCTAGGAAAACGCGGTAGATTAAACTGCTGGCGACCATAACGTTTTAAATTAAAATAAATAAATAACCTAATTTATAGATAATAATTCATGAATAACCATACCATCGGTATTTACTAGACGCGTTTAATCGAGCAGTACCTATATATTTCGGACCCTGCAATATCATTGATCCTCATTCAAAATCGAATGAAATCAGACAACACAGAAAAAAATCCAATAATTATAGATCAATTTGTAAAAACTACTAAAAAAACGGAAATGGGAGAATATGAAGCAGAATCTAGTAGAGAAGATTATGCTGAAGGAGAATCTACTGGAAAAGAATCTTCTGGAACTCCATGTTTCAACAACTTTGAACAAATATTTGAAGGTCAAATAGATAGATTAATTATTTTTACAGACATATATAATTTTTGCACACCTTATATCGAAATAGTACATAGGCTGTAGTTGCAAATGCAAATCGCGAGGGAAAACAGGGTAAGGTTGCAGCATGGAAAAAAATTATTTGGAACTCCAGGTTGCCCTATTTATGATAAAGAGATACTCGTGCGTGATTCCAATTCCAGTAAAAGGTGATGCACTTTGTGTTGAGGGGTGATGAACTTGCAGTAGATTTCTCTTAAATGTCCTAGTCCACAGGTTGAAATAAATTCAGACCCTCCTTTTCCTGAATATCTTAGTCCTCTGAATAATGATGAGCACGTCCAGTTTTACGTAAATTCAATTGTCCAACAATAAACATTTTCGGTATGTTAGTATATAGAAGCCTCACTACCAGATAAACCGCAAACTTGACTGAAAGATATTTTATTTAAGTTACATTTGATCAATAAGTGTGTTTTTCTGTTGTTTTTGTTGAGAGTAAAGTGAAGATTCATCTACTGTTTAATAGAAAATCAATAAGTTTTGTTGTGATTTCGTAGTCGAATTAACCAAAAAAGTCTTGGTGTCAATAATAATCATAATGATAAGATGAAAATAAGATTCTGCGCATGCAAGTGATGGTGTTTGTTCAATAATGTGGATTTTAACGTTTTTAAAATTTTAGCTCAATGCTTAACCTGTCTAGTGAGGGATTACAATTAAATTTGGAAATTCATCAAAAATACACATATCTCTATTATCTACACATCACTTTGCAAGTATACAGGCAAAATTAACATATTTCACTTTTGGTACTCTCAATTTACATTGATCGGGCAATGAAAAATAAGATTATGTCTCTCTTTGCTTATGAGAAATGATACAGGGAATATCAATGAATTTTGTTTCATAATATATTCCTTCTTGGACTGGTTTACCAAGTTTACACAAGGCGCTACTCTTCTGGAATTATATTACAAAATTTATATATCTATAAAGAGCTTTTAAAATAATTCATTTATGGAATCCATCGATTATATTCCTCTTTACATGTTTTCTAAGATAATTGAGAAAATCTCTTCGACTTGGAAGATCTCTCGTCAAATTAACAACTCCAGTGTACCAAGAATAATTGCTTGGTACTTTATTTCAGGAAAAGATGTATGAGACAGGGTAGGTTGGAGAACCAGCCACTCTCAAGGCTCTATTCCAAAGATCCTCGCGGTAGATCCGCGAGCTCCTCAACTGACTTTTCTCAGGCTTTCATCGTGTTTAATACCATGTTTTCCGCTATTGCCTCTCTTACGCGAAGCGTGGGAGTCTTTACATTTGAAGCATAACATTCTCTTGTCACCCTTCAACTTTGTACAGGTGTACCGAGTGTGCCCTTTCTCTCCACATGAATAACACACTTTCACCGACACGAGTTCATTCCGACACTCGACAGCCTTGCGTCCGTGTTGTTTGCATTTAAAACATAAATCCGGCACACTGTCGTGAAATTGATGGAATTTGTGGGTGAACTGTCGTTTCGGGGGCTTCACAACTTCGTTCCTAACCAAGTCCCGGGCCTTCTCGTAGTCACTCTCCGTTGACAGCTTATCCCAGTTTGAATCATCCTCTTCTTTCTTCAGATCAGGATTCCACAGCATGTCCATGGCTATCTTTTCTATGCGTCTTCGCTTGCTTTCTTGCGACTTTTCTACTCCTGAATCGACATTCGGCAAATTGCATGGGTGTGTCCTTTACCGCAGAAAAAACATACGATTTTTGGCTTGTAATTGTTAGGACACTCCCGTGACATATGTCCGAAGTCTTTATATTTGAAGCATGACATTCTCTTGTCACCCTTCAACTTTGTACAGGTGTACCGAGTGTGCCCTTTCTCTCCATATGAATAACACACTTTCACCGACATGAACTCATTCGGACCTTCGACAGCCTTGTGTCCGTACTTTTCGCATTTGAAACATAAATCCGACACACTGTCGTGGAATTTATGGTATTTGTGGGTGGATTGTGGTTTCAGGGGCTTCACAACTCTGTTCCTAACCAAGTCCCGGGCCTTCTCGTAGTCACTCTTCGTTGACAGATTATCCCAGTTTGAATCATCCTCTTCTTTCTTCAGATCAGGATTCCACAGCATGTCCATGGCTATCTTTTCTATGCGTCTCCGCCTGCTTTCTTGCGACTTTTCAGCATAGTTTTCTTGTCTCGCTTTGACGTGAGCCAAAATCCTATCGGTTTTTGATATTAATTTTCGACTAGAATCCGAATATTTCAAGATTAAGGCTTAATTTTTATCGTCTTCTGCAAGGTGTAGAATCCCCCTCTGCTGATTTTCCTCCACATCAGAGTTTAGTGCCGAATCATTGGAGCTCATTTTAGAGGATTCAAGGAATCCATCAAAACCAAAAATTAACTGTGACATTCGGACGCAGAAACAAACCTGAGTACGACAAACAAGCCTAAACACGGACAAAAGAATATCCACAAGAGAATGATGAATGACTCCGCGCTGGTAGATTGCAAGAAGAAAGAACGCGCAGAGGTCTAAAGTCCATGAAGGTATGGTCACTTCACGAGCAAGCAGAAAAACGTCAACCAATCAAGGGAAACCCTTTTGAACTGGACGTCGCGAACCCAATTTAAACCAAGTTAAATGTCAAGTGTGCTCATTCAGGATCCAGTCCCAGAATGGAACGCATTGAACCTCTGCCAAGTGGCATTTTCCTTCAAAAAGATTGCTGGTAAATTTCCTCAACAATTCCTGTTTAACATTGTGACTAGAGTAGTGAGTGACTATAGAGAATATGTTGTCATGCGCAGAAGAACGATTGTGATTTGCTCAAGAGTCAAACGGAACGCAGTATTCGGTGAGGCGCGGTAACTCCGGTTGCCCGGGGCGACGCCGGGTGATGCGCCAATCAACCTGACTGGCAGCGTGGCCTGTTGCCGTCTCTATGGCAACCGGTGTTGCCGCGTTCATATCCGAGTCTTTGTCTCTGACTGTTCTTGACTCCACGGGACTCTCATCCATAGAGCAATCAGAGTTCTCCTCTTGTCAGTTTCAATAGTGTAATCGGTTGTCTGGTGATGTGGTCGCCTCGTGGCGTCCGTATAACCCTCCTTCATGCTCGACCGGTCTACTGTCACTCGTGACAGCCCTTAAGCTTCGAACCAGATACCTCGTGTGATGCAATAAAACAGAGAAAAACACAAAGGAAAAGGTCATTAATAAGTGTGGTAAAACCAAGAAAATGGGCTAATGGATCCCTGGTCGAACAATTCGGACTCTGCTGCTGTACGATTGACGTGAACCCTGACCTCAAACGTTTCGTTTGCTAATGTTTCGGATCCCTTTTTTCATGACAAGTACTAGGTGATGTGGAGAAATATAATTGTTTGATTTAAATTGATTTATTGAATTATCAAATGAAAGGAAAAATTGAATTAATGACTCGACCTGATTGATTGGTCTGTTTAAATATAGTTTGTTTACTAATCAATCCCAGTTGTTCGCAGGAAACTAACAAAGTTTTGACTCTTAGTTCAAGTTCCGAAGAAAGACTGTCTTATTACCAAATTAATTGATAGAAAATTACGCTCTACTGTATAAGTATCAAAATGCCACGTTTTAATATATAGATATATTCTATTTCTATATATTCTTATTCATATTCTATAAATGTTCTCCTGGTACTCGAAACGCGCTTAAAATTATAAACAATGAATTGTTCCGTTAAATCATTGATCCCCGCTGTATATCTCATCCGAAGGAAAACCCTTGCACACTTATTGGGGACGATTAATTGAGGAAGAATGTAAGTACACACTGTGATTTAAGATGCTTCATTCCGTTCTAACAAGATAACCAGTCTAGGCGCACTATGAGCAGCTTTTGATCAACGCCCGCGCTAAGTTCCTGAGACACCTTCCACTCGAAATAATGTGTACTTGAGATACGACATAGCTTTTTGTATTTTCCTGGCTCCTTTTAGGATCAATTAGTAAAGTAAGTTATTTCCTGAAAGATTCGTCTACTAAATACATCCTAAATATATCGCAAATCTCCTCTCCTCCCTCCTCCCACTGCTTGATACGTTTTGCATTGGTAATAATATGGTGAATTATGCGCAAAACTTCATATGAGCAAAACTCTCACTAATTCTACAATACCATCAGAAGCAGCAGGGGTATAGGGTGTTGCATTGATGGAACACAAAGCGATCCAGTGACCAGTGATTTTCATTCTTATCTCTTTTGGAATAAACGGCATATTGTCTCTGGGTCTCGATGCGCCATAATTCGTCAGAACACGCTGGAAGTCAGCCTCCGCCCACTCCTGTTGTTCGCAGGTACCTGTAATCTATACGAGCAAACATATACGCAGCGGATCAATCTGGATTAATTGAGTTACGGTTTGTGGTTTCGTGGGTAGCCAGCCACCGCAAGAATGGTTGTTGCGACAACGTCGTCTATTCCATCAAGCGTATCACGAGGATGCGCGTGTATGGCGGATTAAGCTTGTCGAGATACTGCGCTGAGGGAATCGCGTTACATCCGGAAATATCCGTGAAGCTCGAATGTGTGTGAAGAAATAGAGTAGAGGTTGTGTGAAGGGATGTTCGTAGGATGCACAGACTGACTCTTTGGTGCACATGTAATTGATGAGAATAAATAACGGTCCATACTCAAGGTTTGTCGCGTTAGCTTCGAAATGCACGACCTCCTGGGGGGTTGAGTTACAATGTAGGAATGTTGCGTGTTATTGTAAAGACAGGATGTTATTTGTCATTCAAGTGTAAGTTTTATTCAACACTCCATTTCAATTTTTTGAATAAGAGTGAAGACTTGTTTGGAGAGAAATCGCGATGTCCCCCACAGCAACTAATAGTAGTAAGCAAGGAGGAGCCTTGTCGGAACCGGTTGTGCGGCTATCAGCATTTCCAGACGTGAAACCAAAGTCACATCTTGCTTGAACATCTGCTTACAGAGAGGACAGCCACATATTCTCCAATTACGCAACCTTCTTTATTCGTCGGCTCAAGTGCTGCATCGTGTTTTTTACGGCGTGCCTTGTTCCCGACTGCTGTGGGTTGTCACTCCAGAAATTTAGTCAGGCAGATTATTCCCTGAAAGTAGCGATTCAGTAAGGACACAAAAAAAGGAATTAATTTCTAGCAACCAAGCAAAAATAATATTTTTGGAAAGCGGATAATCACAAAAATTCTAATTCAATGTTCAATATTATTCAGGGCATAGGTTTTCTTTAGCCTAGTTAAATAAACTTTATAGGGACCAACGATTCAGTTAACAACTGATGATTCATTCAGAATCTCGAAAGGAAGACGATTCTACAATTCGACAAAATACTGAGAATTTCGACGTGACAAAAGTTATCGAAAGTTAATGAAAAATTACATAAAGACTAATTAAACGAGATAAAGAAAAAAGGAGAGTAGACCCACAATCTTTCCATTTCAGCACGTGGCTGACCCCAAAACTCATTCAAAGTTCACAAGAAAATGTCATGTCACGTGGCCAGTATATCTAATCCAATTCGTAACCCACCAAAAATAAGCCGAGATTCACAAAGAATTCTCCCCAAAAGTTTTCCCTAAATGGGCCCTGACCAGATCACCCGGCACCACGAGGTCGACCCTCCGATCCTTCGGAGGCAAAACTCGGTCGGCCACGTGGTGACGCGACACCAGACAGGATCATGTTACCCTCAAGACGAGACAATTTACCAGCAGGCACTTCAATTCATATTTCAGGATGATGAGAACCGGGAAGCTGGACTTCACGTTTCTCGGGACCCAACAACAAGTTTAACCCCACAAACACAAGGCACTTAGGAATGGCGAAGCGTTTTGGCGGTAGTATATCTCTTGATTTTAATGCAATTTTGAATTATTCCTAAGCCAGAACACGTTGCCGAGAATCAAACAAACTAACCTTTCTTAGCCCCCTCATATTGGGAAAATCTGTCATTTTAGTATTTCCTAGATCCACCTCACTCACTCACTTTTCGTGTTTTAATCCACTTTACCCGAGGAACTTTATGCACAAGAACGACAAATCTGTGAACGCCAAACCTATGCTCTAGGCCACTACTCTCTTCTAGAGCACACGCCTGCCTAACGATACTCTCCGAGCCTCGAGAAGCAAGTTTCGGAGCGAGTGCGATGGGTCCCGCGTTCAACTGTCTTTCCGTGCCGGTGCTATCTCTCTATTGATTGAGAATTCCCCACTCTATACTGGGGGAAGCGATTCCCGTTCCTTGCGCGGGATAGCTTGCTTGTGGTGCTGATTTTAAATTATCTTATTTGAAAATGCGTACATTGAGAAACTTTATGTTAGAAAAATTATTAAAATAGGAAGCGAATTAGGGCAAAACGCTGAAATTTCGGCATTTTGATATTTAAATAATGAGTTGTACTATTTTTATAAGAAAGTTTCATATTCGATAATAGCAAGCTTTACTGTTTTCTGTAGTAAAATCTGTTGTAGGAAAAATAATTAGTGGAATTAATAAATTGTACAAAGAAAATAGGAGTAATAAATATTTCGAATATCATAATATACTAACTATGCAAGAAAAATTACTATTTTTTATAGAAACAAGATGTATATTATAGACATTTTATACTTTTCGTAATGTGGTGAATACCAATTATTAAAATTGGTTCCAAAAGGTAATCAACGGATTCATGTGTTTTTGTTTTCAAAAGTGTTTTTACTTTTTAAGAATCTTCAAGTAATTTTTTATCATTAACTTATTTTAATTAAATTAAAAATTTTGGTTTCTCAAATTAATAAATTATCATCAATGTTGACAATCAAGGATTAAATTAATTGGAACCAATGAATTCTCTATCATTTAGGTCATATGGATGGTTTCATGTCCATCTTTCATAATGTTCTCTACATAAATGGAACATTGCCCGACTGCTGCCCCGGAGACGCGTGTTCGATTCCTGCCAACTTCTTTTTTTTATTAACCCGATTTTTCTGTTTCAGCTTATAATTTAATATTATCATACGTTTTCAGAATACACAAATATATAGTTTCAAGTGTTGTCAATCCCGAATAATGTATATATTTGGTTTCGAGTTCAATGGCATATGTGAGTTTCTTCTTCTTTCTAGCCGAACTGTAATACATTTTGTTAACCAGTTAGTAATTCGGTGCGCATGGTCCCTGGGCTTCATTTTACTACAGTATGTAAATACTGTTATTTACTGCAGTTAATAATCCAACAAATTTCCTATTTTCTTCTATTAAAACCAGTAAATGGCTGTAGTACGGACTTGCAGTTTTACTACAGAGTTTAACAAATACTTGAAACGTTTTTTACAATAAATGCAATAATTTTAGTGTTTATTCTAACATATTTTATAATTCTGACAGCAGCCACGAGTTACTATTGAAATTAGTGAATATTATTCAAACATGCTATTTGCCCCTCATTGCAAAGTTCAGATGGTAAAATCTAGGGTGATTTTTAACAAAAAATAATAACCAAGGTTTCTCAGTGTAACTTTCGAAATAATTGAATCTAGAATGAACCTACATGCTACAGCGTACGTTTTAATTGATCAGCAGATCCAATGCATTTATCTTTTCGTCTAATCAAATAGCCTAATAAAATACTTATAGGCGGAAATATATAAATATTGATAAATATATTAATATATTAATTAATAAATATATAAATATTAATATTGATATTATTCATGTCTAGCAAACGATTACTGATTAAACAAACTTCACTGCATTCAAAATGAGCTGAAGTTTTGCAAATCTTAGATATAAATAGGGAGTAAACAAGAAAAGAGGAAGAGAAAACTTGAGGAACTTGTCTACCTCACCTTTGAATGTGCAGCTTCGTTTATTGATTATACATACGCATTTCATAGTTCCTAAGTTTCTGGTAAGTTAATAATATATAACTTAGCACAAATACGTATTGAACTGAAAGAAATGTTCAAAAATTAATTTGTGTGCAAAAATAATATGTACTAGCATAGGTGCCTTTTCTGTTAAAAACCGTTCAATTTAAATTCAAGGGCTTTGATTCTCATCGGTAGTACTAACATATGATTATTATCAGTATATGGTAAATACAGTACATGTCATTTATAGAGGCTATAAAAGAAAAAATGTAAACAAATTATTTTTCAAGAATACGAAAAAGAATGAAATCTGTAACATACTAAGGTGTGAAAAATTTTAAGCATGTGACACAGATTTCCTTTATTTTACTATAGGAACATTTGTTTGAGCACTGGAAAAAACGAATTCTTGAATCCAAATGAATGCATTTGTATGGATAAACTGCCTTGTGTCAAGGAATCCCCAACTTCATTTAATAAAGTGTTACTTCAAAGTAACTAGCTCAAGATTCGATTGAAAGAAATATGTTCTTTGGAAGGATTTTCTTAAATTGGAAGGGAAACTTTCAGTGAAATGGGAGGAAATTGAATCAACGAAAGTTTTTCTTCCTCATGACCGAAGACATATTTCTTTGATCATGTTCAGCACGATTATTTCTTTGAATCAAAAATTCTTTTTTTCAACAGTGCCTGGGATTTGTGCGACCTGTATATAAATGTGTGAATAGTTGCGTTTTGAAATCTTGTATAGAAGACTTCCGTTTAGCTGAACCTCCATTTACCTGAACGCTTCCACGCTCGTTTAGCTGAACTCGAACGGCCCCCTCTACCCTAAACTAACGGTAGCAACCAATTAGAAGTCACCTCTAGAAACACCCATGCGGAGGGGAACAGTGGTGTGAATTTCTTCCGAGTTTAGCTAAACAAATTAATGTTCACGTCGCGTAGCGGTTCAGCTAAACGGAAGTCTTCTGTATAAATATACGAATAATGTATCTTTTAAGACATCGCATGTTCTGAATAATGTTCAAAATTGCAATAAAGGAAGAAATGAGCCTAAGTGCTTTTTCAGAAAAACGTGAAATAAAAAACTCCATTATTGCTTGCACGATATTGTTCAAAAGTCTATTTGAAGTGCTACATCAATTGAAGTTGCAGGTCCTAAAAAATTTTTAGTATCTTATCGACTGGCTTATTTCCAATTACTCGAGTTCAATGTGTCACACAAAGGTAAGTGAGTATCCAAAATATAAATACGTATTCACAGTGAGAATGTGTAGAAGTGTTATATCAAGTATTACTGGTTCAAATAACTTTCGAAGCTTCAATTTCACTACTCGAATATGTTAAATATCTGTTATAGATGCAGGGATAGAGCGTTTTCTTGACCTATAAATCGGGGTTATAAAGATTATCGGCATATGAGCTATTCCTGGAGGTGAAAATGTAACAAATGAAGCTGAAATTGAGAAAAATAGTCTTGAGTGCTGTCTGGAAGTAAGACCTAGACGTTTCAAGAAAAAAATGGTAGCTTAGTCAACGCAATAGGCATACAATTTCTGCGTAATATGTACGGTAAAACTATGATAGACAAAGTAATTAATAAGTGGGTTCTCAAGGAATATGATGTAGGAGAAACATTGTTTGACAAGAGTGGAAGAAATCTTGCTAAGATGGTTAGGTCATATTGAAAGAATGGAGAGTGATTGACGGAACAAGTATATTCAGTTAGGATGAATGGAAGCGTACAGAGACGCAAACCGGAGAAGGAATGGTTGGAATGTGTAAATAAGACTCTGAAAAAAAAAGGAATAGGAAGTCATAAACACACAAGAGCTCGCATGTAAAGATGTATGGATGGATGTAAGGGAAGCAAAAGATGCATGCAAGGATAGAGGATATGTGGACGATGACACTAATATACCTGCGCGAGAAGTTTTCTCAGTAGATTTTCATAACGATTTTGTGAAACTTATCACCTGGAGTGATTGCTAGAGAGAATGATCAACGACCCATGTCGGACCGGTCTTGTAAAAGGAGAGTGATTATTGAATGTCCATCCTGCGATGACTTCAAAATCATAGGAATTTTAAATAGAGATCATCAGAGTTACCAAATTTCCAATTGTAAAACTTTCATCGATTTTAATTGAGAATTTTCATAATAGAGGACTCGACGATTTTGAAGATTACGGAAAAGTTAATGGTCACGGAATAGTTACTGGTCTTACGCCTTCTTCACGAAGATTGTAGCAATTTAAACACATATTTAGACATTACTGTAAATTAATTTCAGGATTTCATGTACCTGAATGACATGGAACAACAGGTTTCATTCAATCACTCCTTTGTGACCAAGCACTCTGTTGAGACCATCAATCTCCTGTAACCTTTTTACTCTCCTTTGGCCCATAACTTCCGTGGTAGGTCACTATACTGATGGTTTGATGGTTTAAGGTGTGACCAATAACCTGTCTTTGACCATTCATTCCCCTTAGCTTAATCACTGTACTAGTGGACCCATCCTTCTTTTCCTTCCTTCTAGAAAAAAGGGTTCAATGTGTGGGGAATAACTCTTCATTGCCTATTCACAAAAGAGTGATTGGTCATAACTTGAACCGTTTTCCTCATTTGGAGCAGAAAAAGGGAGGAGTCACCAGTATAGTGACGGATCAGAGAGGAGCGATTGGTCGAAGGCTGATTTCGATACACCTAGAACCCTCTTTTTTAGTTGGGAAAAGAGGGTTCACGAGTATAGTACTTGATCACTGAAGAGTCTCCAGTATAGTGACCAATCACAGGAGAGTGATCGGTCATGTAAGAGTTATTGCTCACCAAACAGTTATTGGTCACAAAAGAGTGATTGGCCACACCGCAAACTCACCTTTCCAGTTGATGAGGGGGGGGGGGCAGTATAATGGAAAAGACACATTTGTAAAATTTCCCCCTGCTGCTCACATCTCCCTTAGGAAGATTGTAGCAATTCAAACACATATTTAGACTGTACTGTAAAGTAATTGTAGGAATTCACTTATCTGCATGACATGGAACAACAGGTTTTATTCAATCACGCTTTTGTGATCAAGCACTCTGTTGAGACCATCAATCTCCTGTAACCTTTCACTCTTCTTTGACCCATAAATCTTCTGTGGTCGGTCACTATACTGATGGATCCCCTTTTCCAAGAAAGTGCAAAATAGGTTTGAGGTGTGACCATCAACCTGTCTTTGACCGTTTATTCTGCTGTGTTCAGTCACTGTACTAGTGGACCCTTTGTTTTCCTTCTTCTAGAAGAGGAGGTTCAATGTGAGAAAACCCCCTCTTTCGTGCCTATTCACAAAAGAGTGGTTGGTCACACCTTGAATCCTTTTCCCTATTTGGGGCGGAAAATAGGAGGGGTCACCAGTATAGTGACTAATCACATGACAGTGATGGGTCACCATAGGGATATTGGTCACCAAAGAGTTATAAGTCACAGGAGAGTGATGGGAGACCCCTCAAAAAGACTTTCAGTTTTTCAGATTCACAAAGATTCTAATGATTGTACATTAATTCCAAAAGATGGTATGCAAAAGCTGGAAAAGTTTTTTCGAAGGATTTCACACAGAGTTACAAAGATTCTAATAGTTTCACGGAGATTTCAGAAAATTTTTAAGATTTCGCAAAGATAAAAAAATATTGTGATTCATCTAACAAATATTTCTAAACATATTACAGATGACAGAAGATGTTGGATAATTTCATAAAGATTCCGAAAGATTTTGTAACAATGCAAAAAGTATAATTACTGGTCAGTGAAGAGTAATTGATCAAAGCAGAGCCAGACCTTGAACTCCTCTTTCTAGTTAGAGGAGGAAGAGAAGGGGTTCCACCAGTATAGTAATTGATCACAAAAGAGTGATAGGTTATACGAGAGTGATTGGTCACCGAAGAATAAAAAAAATGAAAAAATGAAATGAAACCTAAAAAATGAAACCTACTCTTTCAGTTAGGGATGGTGGAGTGTCACCAGTATAATGACAAATGCAAATTTATGAAGTAATAGAAGACACAAGAAGCGATTTGAAGGTGTTATCCTTAATGTAAACAAACTAAAGAATTATTTCAAAGATTATTTATTATTAACAATTTGAAGGCCTTTGCAAATGGCACGGAGATCGACAAATTCCTAAGAAATTTCCAAAGTTTTTGTAAAGATTCACAAAGATTCTAATGATTTCACATAGATTCCAAAAGATGACATGCAGAAGCTTCAAAATCTTCCTAAGGATTTCACACAGATCCAGAAAGACTTCAATGGTTCACGGAGATTTCAAGAAATTCCAGAAGATTTCTAAGATTTTGCAAAAATAATTTCACAAAGATTTCGGAAAATTTCGTTACATTGCATAAAGTATAATGACTAATCACTGAATATTATTTGATCAAAGGAGAGCAATTGTTCCCCTCTGTAACTCCACCTTTCTAGTTGAAGGGGGGTCGGTCCACCAGTATAGTGACCGATCACAGAAAAGCAAATGGTTGAAGTATAACTATTTTTTCACCATTCACTTTCCTCTGCTTAGTCGCTATAATGGTGGACCCTTTTCTCTTTTCCCTCCCACTAGGAAAGGGGGTTCAATGTGTGAAGAACAACTATTTTGTGCCCATTCACAAAAGAGAGATTGGTCACACTTTGAACCCTTTTTCACATTTGGGTCGGGGCAGGGTCACCAGTATAGTAACCAATCACAGAAGTGTGATGGGTCACCAAGGAGTTATTGGTCACAAGAGTTATTGTCGACACCTCAAACCGACTGTTTAGTTGGGAAGGGGGGTCACATCAACAGATTTTATAAAGATTCCTGACGATATAAGTAAGCTCACAAAGATTTTCGAATATATTCAGATGATGTCCAAGATTTTCCGAAAATTCCAGAGAGATTTCAAACTGTCACGGAGATCGAAGAATTCCTAAGAAACTTCCAAAGTTTTTGTAAAGATTCACAAAGATTCTAATGATTTCACATAGGTTCCAAAAGATGACATGCAGAAGCTCAAAAATTCTCCTAAGGATTTTACACAGATTCAGGAAGACTTCAATGGTTCACGGAGATTTCAAGAAATTCCAGAAGATTTCTAAGATTTTGCAAAAATAATTTCACAAAGA
>WSXT02003844.1:0-14989 GCA_011762715.2 Neuroterus valhalla
TATATATTCGAATGTATAGAATATTTTTTCAATGATCGAAACATTTGTTTCAGACACCAAATATACTATCTTCAAGGCATTTCGAACATTACAAAGGATATACTCAAAAGCCTTTGATGAATAGAAAAAAATCTCGAGGGATGAACGGTCGCCGGTGGGAGCGTCATGTGGTGCATGAAGAATCATGATATAGCCACGCGCAAACAGTGACAAGGTGCGAGAAAACGCGAATTTTCTTGAAATGGGTCAGCTCGGGGCAGCAAGTGAAGACGGTTTCAAAAAGTAGATATTTTTCCGTAATAAAAGCAACAAGTCTGGACATAGGAACTCGCATGATACTGTGGATGCTTATCTTCATGATAAGGATGGACCAGGTCTCTGGGTTTTGTATGATTCCGAATCATTAGTTTTCCGTCTCTGAATTTTTATGCAAGACTATTCCTATAGTTACCTATCATTTTTCTATTTATAATGCACATTATTTTGCTGTCATTTACTTCATCATTCTTCCATTTACTTAAGTTCTGAACTCCAGTATCTCTAGCAAATTAGTGCCATACCATACCGTTGTTTTGTCCGCTTTGTCAGGCTCTTCTCTGTTTCAAATCTTCTGTTTTCTCCCAAGATAACCTCAAGAGCTTCTTACTCTCAAACCTATGGAGGAAAATAGAACGACAACTTGAAGGATCGCATAAAAACAAAGAGTCTAAGTTTGTTCAGCTGTCACCATCACAAGGGCCTGTTCAAAAACAACTTGACGCTATTTTTATCACTGTTCATACCCCTTCCTGCACAATACCTGAATTGAAAGTAAGTTTATTGTAACAGTTTCTGAGCGATTTTTTTCCATGTCAATTGGATATCCTGGTGGTTAAGTCATCGGGAAGCCCTTTTTCTGAATCTTTAGAGGAGAAACTTCTTCTCCAGGGTAATGGAGAATTTTTTTAACTTGACGATTACGCTCTCCTCATCCCAAGGTGCTAAATCAAATAACCCGGACGGGTTATGAGAGCTGGAAAGATTCCCGGCCGTGTATCTATTCTCCAAACATAAGCCTTCAAATCCTTCAAATCGTTTTTCATCACATAAAACATTTTAACACCACACTAAAAACTTACGATAAACTTTCCTTTCTTTTAACACGATGCGCTAAAAACTTATCAATTTTACGCTTTCGTTCCGTAGAAGAAGGCTTTTCGATTTTCCATTCCTCTCAAAATGATCAGTTTTTTATGATTGACAACATCGGCCCTACAAATCCACCATTTTTATACGTCTATGTTTTGATCCTAGAGGTGGCGTTATAGTTGGGCGGGAAATTTTCAAATTCGTTGATATTTTTTCTCTAAGACAACGATATGAATATTCCCCATACTGATAGCATCAATTGGGTACCTTGATTGAGGGAATCGCGGAAGCTTGTTGTCCACGACATTTTTTGAACGGCGTTTGATTACGATGTGATGAAATAGTATTCTAAAAATTTTTATTCGGGGTTTCCAAGATTTCAGACAAAAATTATTAATTTACAATACACGGTTACGAAGTTGAAATAATAATAATTGACATGATCAAATCCTAAAATTTGTCAATCACATATATTAATTTACTTATCTCTCAGTTTACTGAACTTTTCATTAATTAATTGAGTGATAAAGAAATCGTTACGCGGCTATGACAAATCATGAGAATGAATTACTTAAATAGTAAAATAAATATTTACATCATGTACAATAAATATGAGATTCAGTTTCAATAAATGCAAATGAAAAAATCTGCTCGCTGCGCGGGCACATCCTCATCGCGCGCGGCTCCCTTCGCTCGCAAGTTTTAGCGCGCCTAGGGCGAGTGTATTTCGGATCTCGCGCTTCGCGCTCGGTTATGAATTCACCTCGCGCTACGCGCTTGACCCGTGTACCTCCCTACAGGTGAATAAAAAGCTTGTGAAGCTCAAAAGCAAAATGTCGACTATTTCAATTCTACTTCTCCGGCTTTAACGAATACATTCTCATCGCGTGTCTCGTGCTGCGCACTCGATCAAAGTTTATCCAAAACGGTGGAGAAGTTTTGTTGCCTAATTTTTTTAACATGTTGTGTAGTTCTTCGAGAAAATCGATTTTACATTTTCGAATTTCATTTTTCACGGTTGAAACAAAAACTACGCATCCAATGGGATGAATCGTAACAACCTTACAGATATTTTTTGGGTGAACAAATGAAGCAAAAACTACTTGTCCTATCAAAAAGTTAATTCTACCAAATTTGTGGGTCTTTTTTTTGGTGCACAATTGAAAATCATTTACATTTTCCCGTGCCTCACATAGTTTGACCAAAGAATGAATTTGTCTATTTTTTACTATTTTTTGTGCCATCAAAATTTGAATTTTGGATTTTTTGGGGAAACTCGAAAAGTTTTAAAGATCATCCTGGAGGGCTCCCATAAATCACCATTTTTCTCTTTAAAATTTTTTTTACATCTTGCATTGCTTGGATAAAAATTCTGATCCAATCCGAAAAATTTTTCAAATTGCTTCCTCTCCGTGACTTTTTATCCAAAATAACTGGCTAACGAACTTAACTTGTTTTTTTGGTCCCTCAAAATGGGCGCCCAAAGCACGAATGATCAACATGATCATTCTTTCGAATGTTATCGAATTCACTGATTATTTTTCATTATTTTTGTGCGACACAACTTTGGATTTCCGATTTTTTAAGAAAACTCAAAAAATTGTGAAGATCATCCTGGAGGGCTCCCAGAAAGAAACATTATTTTCAAACTTTTATTCAAATCTTGCGTTGTTTGGCAAAAATTATTATTTGCGTTTACATTTTCGAATTTTGAAAATGCCACAACTCTGACAATTCTTTTTTCATGAAAAAAAATTATGAGGATAAATTGTTTCACTATTTACCTCCTACAAAAAACTATACTTACAATTTTTGAGTATTGGAAAAAAATTTCAAAATGCTCCCCTTCTTTTATTATTCATCTAAAATAGCTGGTTAACGAACTTGATCTGTCTTTTTGGTTCCTCATGATGTCTACATCTAAACTCGTCTGGTTTAGTTTTCTGCAGTTTTCTTCTTCGCTGACCAAATGTTCAGGCGATGCGAGCGTCCTAAATGAAAATCGGGCTGCAGACGGTAGGGGTTTCAGAGATTTTGAAAATCCCACAGGATTGAGTACGTCAGGCATTGCTTTGAGGCTTTTGATGAGTTGGGGTTATTGGGGCTTTTGTGAAGGGATTTACGTCGAAGAGTTCATTGTTCGACAATCTCTCGTGGAAGGGGGGAATATAGACATGTAAAAACCCGAAAAGGGTATACATGGAGTGTAAAATCCATAAAGATAGTATTTCTATCGAAAGAGGAAAAGAGTAATTATAAAAAAAATTATTATTAGTAATGATTGGAATGAAATGAATTAATAAAATTGAAAAATAAATATAAGATAATAATGAAAAAATAAGTGAAATCCCTCACAAAAACACAAAAAATGTTAACGAAGAGCTAATCCATCGTTTTTTATCTCTTATTATAAAACTCTAAGAAAATTTTACAATTTTCGTTTTTGAAATTATTTTTTTACATTACAAGATATCTTATAACAAAACTCATGTTCGAAAACGTATGGTTACAATATCGTTCCTCTTCTATCGTTAAAGGGTATGTGATGAAATAATTTTGTGTGTCTTACGGTCTTCAAATAAAATTAAAAAACGAAACTGAATTAAAGTTAGTTTATTCGACGTTCAGGCAACACTGTGTGCCTTTTTCAAGAATCTGGTAAAATTGAAATGGATAATAACATAATTAAAACAGTTTTTGTCGAGTGTATAAAGGACGTGTAAATAAAAAATAATAATATAAATATCTGGATTCTAATAAGAACGAACATTGAAAAACAGTTCAATTTTGGAGTCAATACATGTCAAAGGAAGAATAAGTCAGACATAATTAATGTTCCTATTAGAATTTATTCTTATAATTCTTATGATAATTCTTTTTAGAATCCAGTTATTTATATTATTATTATTAATTTACACGTCCTTTATACAATCAACAAAAACTGTTTCAATTATGTTGTTATTTATTTCAATTTTACCAGATTTTTGGAAAAGGCACGCAGTGTTGCCGAAAGGTCAAATAAACGAACTTCAATTCAGTTTCGTTTTTTAATTTTATTTGAAGACCGTATGACACACAAAATTATTTCATCAGAATTTTATCCGTCTACATTACATTCTGGTAGTTTACGTATCGGGAAGTCCTACTTCCCAATCTCTAATAGAAAAATCTGTTCTCTCGAGTAATAAAAACTTTTTCGACCAGGAAGATCAGTTACTCCTCTTCCCAAGGTCTTTAATTCATTAATTTACAACTAGCCTAAGTATACTCTCCAGCATCATGAACAATGTGCCAGGGGCTGTGTTGCGTTACAGACTGGGTGTCTCTAGGGTGCATCCCGGGAAAGTCAGGTCACGACTTGTCGTACGTTTTACTGCTTCAGGCCAACTGGAAATACCTAACGGGTCGATCTTATCGGGAGAAGATGGTGCCCATATGGTCACTTTTCAGTTACTCGCCGAAGAGAAGCATTCACTGTAATAGGCAAAAAACTACTCTTTTTCCACCTCAACACATTTCACACATGGCATTTCTACCAGAGGGCATTTTCGCACATGAAAAGGAATATGAGATGTTTTCTCATTGAATTTAATCCAGAAAATAGATCAAAATGATGTGCAACTTAAAGAAAAAGCTTGTACTTTTGTTCAGAATATTCCTGGCTTAAAATATTCTTCCGGAATTGATAAGGACGCACGGACTTTTAGTAATAACTCCTGGCTTCGAACCACGATGACTCGGCGAAAAATAATGATAGGGCATTTAAAGAAAAGACAGTTGGAAAGCCTATGAAATTCCGCGCGATAAATGTAAAACAGATTTCTTTTTTATCCGCTAAAGAGAATACAGCACGTGATAAGTTTCAAACAAAAATTCCAGATTTTCTAAAATTTTGAACCTCGACTCCAACTTTCAGTATGACCTAGGCGAATTTCTTCAAAAATCAGAAAATTATACGACATAGAGCCTAAAATTTTATCTTCAATTTAAGTCAAAGAAAGTTGAAAAATCTTTATCGGTTCCCGAGATACGTTTGAAAATGTTTGATCATATCTGAGTTGAGTTTTAGTCGACGATCACGGTTCTTGGACGGTCTGCTGCTCCCTTCCTTCGTTGAGGCAGGACCGAATAGGCCACGCAAGAGGTGGCGCTTGATTGGGTCCCTCTTGTACCTTTGATTCTGCTCACCAGTGATTTTTATTTCAAAATATTGTGAATTTTCAAAATTGTTTATTCTTCTATTTCTTCAATTACACAGGCCAACGATTCTCAGAACCAGAAACCAAACCTAGTGTACCCGAATGCTTTTGTTACGCTGAATCCGAATCCGACGTCAGAAAAATGCCAGCACCCTCAGTTTCCGAGATATTCTAACCTGAAAGGGTCAAAAACACGTTATTTTGATAAATTTGGGGCCCCGTAACATCGCGAAAGAATTTTTCTTTCGTAAACTGAAAATGGCATCGTAAAAAACTACTCTTCACCTTTAAAATGCAAACTAACTTTTCGATACGATTTTTTCCGGCCGAGATGTGGGGAATTCAAATATGAAAAATTTCACTTTTCACGGATATCATTTCTGACACAAAAATATTTTCCCAGGAAATAAAAAATGCAAGACCATGTCTATTACTCCTCTGCAATAACCCCAGACCCCCCAAAACCAAGTTTCCTTAACCATTGAACCCAAAAACCTGCTATGCAATTATTCCAGACACCCAGAACCGGATTTCCTTAACTCTCGAGCCCAGCAACCTGCTCTGCAAACACCCCAGACCCCGCAAAACCCAATTCCGTTAACCATCGAATACAGAAACCTGCTATGCAATAACCTTAGACCTCCACAACCGAATTTCCTTAATCCTCGAGCCCAGTCACCTGCTCTGCAAAAACCCCAGACCCCCCAAAACCCAGTTTCCTTTACCATCGAACCCAGTACCCTGCTATGCAATAACTTCAGACCCCCACAACCCCGTTTCCTTAACCCTCGAGCCCAGTAAGCTGCTATTTATCACCCCAGGCCCCCACAACCCGATTTCCTCAATCCTTCAGCCCAGTAACCTGCTATGGAATAACACCAGACCCCTCTTACCCAGTTTCCTTAACCTTCGAACCTAGTAATCTGCTATACAGTAACCCCAGACCCCTTTACCACAGTTTCCTTAACCCTCGAACCCAGTAATCTGCTATGCAGGAACCTCAGACCCCTACAACCCAGTTTCCTTAACCCTCGAGCCCAGTGAGCTGCAATTCAATACCCCTAGGCCCTCACAACCCAATTTCCTTGAACCTCGAACCCAGTAACCTGCTGTGCAATAACCCCAGACCCCTCTAACCCAGTTTCCTCAGCCCTCGAACCCAGTAATCTACTATGCAGTAACCCCAGACCCCTCTAACCCAGTTTCCTTAACCATCGAACCCATTAACCTTCTACGCAATAACTCCAGACCCCCAAAACCCCGTTTCCTGAACCCTCGAGCCCAGGAAGCTGCTATTGAATACCCCAAGGCCCCCGCAACAGAATTTCTTCAATCCTCGAGCCCAGTAACCTGCTATGCAATAATCCTAGACCCCTCTAACCCAGTTTTCTTAACCCTCGAACCCTCTCATCTGCTATGCAGTAACCCCAGACCCCCACAACCCAGTTTCCTTAACCCTCGAGCGTGGTTAGCTGCTATTTAATATCCCCAAGCCCCTACAACCCAATTTTCCTAATCCTTAAGCTCAGTAACCTGCTATGCAATAACCCCAGACCCCCACAGCCCATTTCCCTTAAAGCTGAGCTTTGTGCTTCAAGATTGAAAGCTGAAATGAGAGGATGATTGCAAACTATTGCTGGTCTCTAAAGAGGGAGGATAACGACCCGACATGTCATAAACGTAAATCTCTTCAGCAATCCGTTGAAATAAAAAAAAACGTCTTCACACGAAATCGACGTAGATTTATACGCTCGAAGAATCTTTTCGCAAAAATTGAGAAAATTGCGTTACGGTCTTCAAGGGCTATAGACTTACAGGTTAAAGGGCTCGGTGGAAATCGGGTCGTAGGGGTCGGGGTTATAGACTGGCAGGTCACTGGTCTCGAGGCTTGAGGAAATTGGGTTGTAGGAGTCTGGAGTAACAGACTCGCATGTTACAGGCCTCCAGGTTTGAGGGAATCGTGTTGCGAGGTTCTAGGGTTATAGACTCGGAGGTTATAGGCCTCGGGGGTTGAGGAAATTTGGTTGTGGGGGTCTGGGGTTATTGCATAGCAGGTTACTGGGCTCAAGGGTTAAGGTAATTGGTTAGTCGGGGTTTGGAGTTCATGCATAGTAGGTTGCTGGGCTCGAAGTTTAAAGAAATTGTGTTGTGGGAGTCTGGGGTAATAGACTCGCAGGTTACAGGCCTCGAAGGTTGAAGAAATTGCGTTTTGGGTGGGCTGGGGTTATTGGTTCGAAGGTTACTCGGCTCGAAGATCAGGGAAATAGGGTTGTGGGGGTCTAGGGTTATAAACTCGCAGGACAGGCCTCGGGGATTAAGGAAATCGGGTTGTGGGGGTCTAGGGATATAGACTCGCAGTTTACAGGCCTCGAAGTTTAAGGAAATCGGATTGTGGGGGTCTAGGGTTACTCGCAGGTTACTGGTCTTGAGGATCAGGGAAATTGGGTTGTGGGAGTCTGGGTTTATAGAATCGCAGGGTGTGGCGGTCGAGGTTTAAGGAAATTGGCTGGTGCGGGGCTGGGGTTAGAGACTCGAAGGTTACAAAGCTCAGGGGTATTTGAAATCGGGTTGTGAGGGTTTAGGGTTATATCAACATATAAAAAGCTGTAATGGACATGATTTTGCTCATTTATTTTCTGGGCGAATGTTTTTGTAGCAAAAATTATATCCGTGATAAGTGAAATTTTTCATATTTGAATTTACCCCTTTGGCTGAAAAAAATCGTATCGAAAAGTTAGAGTTTGCATTTTGATGGTGAAGAGTAGTTCTCTACGATGCCATCGTCAATTTTGGAAAGAAAAATTCTTCCGCGATGTGACGGGGCTTTGAATTCATCAAAATAACGTGTTTTTGACCTTTTAAAGTTAAAATAGCTCAAAAACTGAGGGTGCTGGAATTTTCTTGAGGTTGGATTCGGATTCAGCGCAGCAAAATCCTTCGGGTGCACTAGGTGTGATCTCTGGTTCTGGACCTTTGTCAAATTTTGTCGGCCTGTGTTATTTACGACTATTTTAATTCAGAATTAAAAATAATAATTTCATCATTAGTAATTTATATATTTTTCAGTGTTTTTCATATAAGGGTCGTTTACATAATACGTCACACGATTTGGGAGAGAGCTCGAACGGCCTGATAAATCATTTATTGAGAATTAAGATGCTTAATTCGTCTGAAAAATAGTTGGCTCTCGTAACAACTGTGGGATAATATTAAATAGATCATTCAGGTATTGTCCATTTTTGAATTTAAATTGGGAACATCACACATGTCACTGAGAGTCGCTTACAGCGCCATGTTAGAAAGTAGGGTCGGAAGGGGAAGCCGATAGAGGATGGTGACAGACGTGATATGTGAAAATCTGCGGTGTCATGTTCTCGGAGAATAATCTCATACTTCGTTCTAAAATATAATTTCGATTGTGAACTTCAATGTTGTGTTTCAATGAGTTTCCCGGTCCTACACAATATATCTACATTTCTATTAGTATTCTAGTTCAGAGGTGTCCAACGCGTGAGCAACGGTGTAAATAACTGTCACTCGTCAATCCCCTCTCTTTACGCCTTGGGTGCGTTCATGCGATGAGCAGGATGTGGAAAGGGGTCCTCGACAACAGGGTAGTGTGAACATTGCGCGCAAGTAGGCGTGGTCAGGCGCAGTCAGATGAAGCCCGTGGCGACACAAGAGAATTCCCGATGAAGCGCTCGGAGTAGGGGAAGAAAGGAGAAGTGCGCCAACCAAGCATTGGACACCCCTGTTCTAGTTGATAACAATATTAAGAGATTGAAAACTGTTCATCATTTTTACATTCTCACTTTTGAATGAGAAGGTATTGGTTCCATATGGAAAATGAATTCGCGAATTTAATGAAATCTCCACGTTTTAAGACCCCCTGAGTCAGAAAAAAACGGTTTCTACAAAGGCGTCTGCCTGTCTGTCTGTAATCTGTACTCGATAACTTTCAATAGAATGATCATATTGGATGGTGCTTAAGCACAATTTTTTCAAGGCCGCAAAAGAAAGAACGAGTTCGTCAACCAGCCATTTTTGACCAATGGTTCTCGTTTTGTCCATCAAAATCGCTTCTTGAAAAATCGAAAATGCATGTTTCCGCTCAAACTGCGCGAGTTGCAAAAAGATTTTGAGGATCGAAATTATTGATTTTAAAAAAATCCACAAATTTGATTTTACCACTTTTCTCATTGGATGCATGTTTCTTGTTTGAATCGTGAAAAATGTTAACAAAAATGAAAAATTTCATTTTTCAGCAAAACTATGGGAGATACGCAAAAAAATGAATAGAACAAAAATTATTTATCTTTAAAAAATCTACAGAATAATTGTTATATTTGTTGATAAGACATATAAATGTCGTTAAAATGACGATAACGCACTTAGAAAAATAAGAAAATACCATTTCCCAGATAAACAATAATAGACAAGGAGAAATATTAAATAAAAAAATTGGCATCTTGGAAAGATCTACAAGTTTCATATGGAGTATTTTTCAATGAGACGTGTATTTTCTGACTTATTCGTGACAACGCGTTTTAAACAATTGAAAATTCAATTTGCTAGCCAAACTATGCGAGATGTAAAGATCAGTGGCGAGTATTTTAATGGGAATGTGTTCCTTAAGGCCTGTAGAGCCTTGAATGAAATTATTTCTCAAAAGATTTTTATCAAAAAGAAAAAAAAATCGTGGTGAACGATGAAGATTTTTGAAGTTTCTTTGGCCTAAATTGACGATAAAATTTCAGGTTATAGGTCGTTCAATTTCCAGAATTTTGCAACTATTTCCCTAGGTTATGCTAAAATTTAAATTCAAGATACAAAATCTTAGAAAATCTAGAATTTTTGTTTAAAACTTATCACGTGCTGTATTGTCTTCAGCAGAAAAAAACGAACCTCTTTGACATTTCTAGAAAAAATTTCATAGGCTTCCCAACCGTTTTTTTTACGCCCTTTAATTTTTTTCACTGAGTTAGCGTGGTTCATAGCCAGTAGTGATTTTTAATAGTGCTTGCGTCAATCGATCTCATAATTCTGTTCTGGGTTCGGATCCCAGCGTAGTTGGAAGGCGTTCCACTTTCTAAAGAATGTTTTAGTTTGTTTCTCTTTACAAAAATTTTCATCTAGTCCTACTGACGTGGAAAAATTTATAAAACTTGATTAGACAATTGGATAAGAGCAGTGAATTTCTGGTTTGCGGATGGTCCAAGAGAAGATCGTATTTTCTCAAATTCCTTTCTTCTAAATCCGAATTATATTTATTTCAAAAAGTTCTCTTCCAATACAAAAAATTCGCTGTTCCGAATTAAATTATATTTCTCCACTGAGACTTCCTGCCCTCTATTAAAAATCACAATTGTTTTCTGAATTTTCATTTCCCAAGTCTTGCGGTAGAATTTTAGATTTTGTAGGTTAGGTCGAGCAAATCCTCTGATCGCTGCCCTAAAAAAAGAACAATTCCGCATCGTTCACAGATTTATTTGTAAATGGGCTTCGAAAATGGGAGAGCTATGCAGAAAAATCTCGTGACTATCTTAGTGAACTTATTTGAAGTGGAAAGTATACCATTTCGGACGTTCAAATTGCAACATATTTGACTTTCAACGGAAATCAAAATCTTTTGTCTGCCGACGTAAACTAACCTCAACAAAAGAGACTTCTGACTTTTTTTTTATAGAAAACCCAAAAATAAAACGGAGTAGCTATTTTGCCTAAAATTTTGGGCGAAAAAGCATGCTTGGCTTATTTTGCCCAAAATTTTGGGCGAAATAGCATGCTTGCCTTATTTCGCCCGAAAAAGCTGGCGAAATAGTCTGCTTCCTTTACTTCGCCCGATGAAGCTAGAATATTATTAATGAAATTAATTAATTATTTATAATTATACTATGAACGTTATCATCGCACAAGCAAAACATGAGACGCGTGTAGAACACATATAACCTCAAAATGTTTAGTGGTTATAACCATCTCAGTTAGGCGGCGCAAACATCGAATGCGCAAACTTTGAATTTCATTGTACTTGCTATCATCGCGACGACTGAAACTTCCAAATTAGAGAGGAAGAAGAATAAGTGAGAAACAGCAAGAATAATGTTACATTGCTGATTGTATTTGTTTCTCTTTGTTTTCCTTTGTATATCTTGATCAAATATCGCCTAAATTGCTTGGAACTTTTCAAAATAAAAAAGTTTGAAAATAACTTTTCTTCGATAGAGAACTATTTTGAAATATAAAACTTCATCAGAAATTCTTCAGAACTTCATTGATTACTATTTTGTTATCCATAAGTTTAAATCCAACGTTAACAATATTTAACGAATTGATATCAAACATCAAAACCCATTCATTTTTGTTCTATTTTAGAGCAAAGACTGGAATATAGCTTCGGAGATGACCAAGTGCATACAGTTTCTAATGCAACAACATCGTGTTGTTTCCCTTAAAACAAGGTTATATAGATGAATCGAAACTCTGTCTTGCGAGAAAATGATGTTTTTATGATTTCGATTATTTATTGCAGAAAAACCTTACCTCCAATATGAACTTATTCAACTTTTGAGAGATGTTCGTTTATAATTGTTCAGATTTCAAAGCTTTATTGCGAAAAAATGAAATTTCGGTAACTTTTAATTTGAGATTAAACCATTTTGAAAATTTGAATTTGTAATTATTAAACTTTGAATCTTTTTGAATTAAGAATTACTTAGCCTCCCAACTTGAAGTTGTTTCATTCTAAAATTGTGATATTAAATTATCCAATTTTGGACATTCCGAATAAAGATTTTTAGCTTGAGGGATGACTTGGTGCATGAATTTTTCAATGTTGAAAAACATCGGGATTAAGTCAAACAACATTGTGTTGCTGTAATCTAGGAAATGAGGTGTCGCTAAAATGAATCAGAACTTTTGCTTACGACCAAATGAAGATTCTCTGATCTTACATATTTATGACAACAAAATTTTACCTTATATATGAACTAATATGGGTGATGAGTAAATGTAGATATATAAACTTCACTTTTATGGATAACAAAACTTTATGCACGTACTTTTGAGCGAGATGAAACAAGATAATAAAATTCTAATTCGAGAATCTTAAATTTTGATAGGTTTTTATTCGAACTTATTCGAATTGAAATTGTGGGACCTTCATCCTGTTCTCAAATTTGGAATCGAAAATTGTTTCATTTCAAAAATTTTATGAATTTTTAATTATTTTTTCATCCCCTATGTCTGAAATGATCGGATTTCAAACAATGAGAAGTTTAAATTATATTATTTTTGAGGACTTTGTTTATCAATTATAACATTGAAAATCGTCTCCATCAAAAATTGTGCTATTGTTCCAAATCATGACAATTTGAATTTGTCCATTTTCCCAAATTTTTTTATGAAAAAAAAAGCATTTCTCAATTCTTCCAATTGAGTATAATTCAAATTCTATATTTGCTAAGTTTATTTGAAAATATTTATTTTTGACGATTCTTATCTCGGTATTATTTAATTTGAATAGCAAAAACTTAAAATAGATAAAATTTCAGGTAATATTTTGAGAACTTCGAACGCAAAATTTCAAATTTAGAATGATCCAATTTGGAAACATTTAATCTCATGATTTATCAATCATCTTCGAAAAAATGGAACAATTCGTAACAGTCGTTGTTCTGAACTTTATCAGGGTGTCTACCATATTTTTGAAAGTGAAATCCCTGAAAATTTCAGGTTTTCCAGAATGAATTTTAATTTTTTCCAGGTATAACTCATGCCATCAAATACATTTTTTCACCAAAATGTACGATTTTGTGCCGCCTCAAAAAGTACAAAGCATGAAGTTTGTTCACAAAATTGCTTTCAGCTTTGTATTCCTGTTTTGGAATCAGAAACTTGGAAGGTTCCGTAAGAAAAAAGAAGAAAGAAAAATTTGGAAGGGACTTAACTTTTACAATTAGTTTTCCGCTTCTCCAAATGAAATGATTCCGAATTAAAAACATCCGAAATTCATTAGAGCAGAGGTTCACCTCAAGCTGCTTGAATCTCATTTTCAATTGCGATTTAAGACTTGGCGGATGTTATTTTAGCAAACAAAGAAAGAAGTTCAAATATATGTATGCATAAGGCCAACTAATCAAATTCCCGAAACATATTTTGACGTCATTGAGCATGTGTTGCAAGAATGAATATTAAAAAATGATAAATCTATTTTATGGTGATAAAATGTGTTCTGTTTTTAATGAGAAATGTGAGGGGCCAGCGGTTCGCGAGATACCGTTCGAAGGTAGTGCGACTTACGATCGAGGAGAAGCGTCGTCACGCTGTCCTCACAATTTACCAAAATCTCAGGAGCTACAATAATGGGCTTGTCACTTATTTCTTCCCTTACTATACCCTTCCTCTTTTTCATTCATAACAAAACCTAATTTAATTCAAGTTGATAACAATACTGAAATGCAATGCCTTTCAAATTTATATTGCGTAGTTTATTGTGCTCGTCAACATTTTTCCCATATGGAGAGAAGGATCTGAACTTTTCTTGTCAAGCTTCTATTAGATTTATAGGATAATTTTTCTGTGACAGTTTAAACGAATGGGACAATGTCTTTTATGATTCATGCTTGTTGCGCCTTCATGTGGCATGTCGTGCATTCTCGTTACCTTAACTTCGTTTTTAAGCGACGAGCCGACGTAACATTATAAGATTAGAGCTTTATAGCCAGAGGTTTTTGCAAACCGGAAAGAGAGTGTGGAAGCTCGTATCGGGTTTACGAGGCGCAAGGAAACGTTATCACTCACGAAGCTCTTAACTCCACATAAAGACGAAAAAGTCCATTTGGGGTACATTTTTCACTCACAAAAATAGTTAACCTCCAACCAAATATAGTTCAATATTTGAATGAGGAGATTTTTATTCACACTGACGTAATATATATTTAACAGATAAGCTTAATTTACAACCAAGAAATGCAAATTTTCAACGACACACATGGTTTTCCAACTTAATAGTTGAACTATCAAATTAAAGAGATATATTCTAAGTCGAGGAAGTTGATTTTTGTCCAAAAAAAGAACTTAATTTCAAAAAATAGTTGAATTTTCCTAGAAAATATACGTATTTTCAGCAGAAAGTGAAATAGGTAATTATTGAAATAGGGAAACTTATCTTCTCCCAAAAAATGAAATTTCAACGAAATAGTTTAATATACAACTCGAAGGATGATTTTTCAACGATGAAAATGAGTCAATGACTTAAGAAAAGGATTGTCAACCAATAAAATTAGTTTTTGACTCAGAATACGAATTGTCAACGCCTTATTTGATGGCCAATATTTAAAACAGAGGGAATCTTATTTAGGATGAAAAATAGTTTATTCTTAAAAAAAAAATCCCGATTCCCAGCTAGGATGAAAGCATTTTAAGAAGAAGTAGGTAAATTGAACTACTTCGACCTAGGGAGGTATGGAGGTTATCACTCCTGGGACGGTGGACCCACCTGCGATCGGAACAGGATCTTTAACATGCGGGTCTCTTTATCATTATCATGGACAAGTATCAAAATGAAACCCAAACAATTGATATTAGGAACTTAAGAATAGGAACTTGGAACGTACGTACGCTACAGACTGGGGCTTTTGGTGAACTTATTAAAATCGTGACGA
>WSXT02003855.1:0-14989 GCA_011762715.2 Neuroterus valhalla
CTCTTTTCCTGTTCATCGTCTGCCTCCGCCTCTTTCCTGACCCTAATTTTGTCCTCCTTTTCCTCTTCCCTTCCTTCGCCGTCGTCTTTTGCCGCCCTTTTTTCCGTCCTTTTCCCCCCCCCCCCCCCCCGACATCGTCTCGTCCTTGATATTTTATCTTTATTGTCTACGTCGTCTTTACATTACTTCTACTCCTCACCAATCATCGTATTTATACTGTGGCTGCTCTATGAGATAACACCTGATATATCTCTAGAACGGCCTATAATATGGCTGGAACACGCGCAATTTTGATCTATAGATATTGCCATTTGGCATTGTTATGGCTACATACCCTGTGGCCGGAAAGTTACCCTTGAAATACTTATAACCGCCATATGGTGCTCGCCTGCAAATTTCGAAATCCATAGCTGACATGTGAAAATCACCCAAAAGTAGTTCAGCGTACCTCGGAATAACAGTAGGCTCATGCGGTATATTAATAGTGGAAAACTGACATAAATGATCGATTTGTCCGTAATGATACATTTTGGAAAATATTTGTGTGAAAGCGATATAGCAACGAGGCTGCTCTAGCCGGGGTACGTAGTCGGGTATATCAACATTTTCTATACCGTGTAACATCCCATCAATTATGAAGCCACTCGACAAGACGACGACAAGATGGTCTTCAAGAACATCCGAAAAGCCATCTGCTCCTGCTTCAATGAGAAAACATAATTTCATGAGATTTTCCTACACGAAGAAATTTAAAAAGAGAAAAAAAATTCAAAAACGAATAGATCAACAATATCACATCCACATAACTAGCAAGGAAAGCAAGAAATATATATTAGATAAGAAAAGGATAGAGATGCGAGGATATAGAAAAATATTGTAAATAGAGTTTAGAAAATAAATTGCAGAAAGAAGAAGGAAGGAGAGATCCGTAATTTGAGGGTATAAAAATATTGTAAAAAGATGTGAAGCATAGATCGGAGTAAATAATATTTGAATATGATGTTCTGATGCAAAAACGGAAGATAAATGATTTGGAAAATGGAGGAAATAGAAAATAACAAAGAGGATATACTAATCGGATATATTAATCGGAAAGGAGAGGAACCCGTGTAAAAAAGAGATCGTCAAATCCTTAAACAAATCATGGACGGAAATGAGAAAGGAGATCATGCTCAGGAAAAGGGAAAAAACTGGGAAAGACTATGTGGTAGCAGACTACGAGATGGAAGAAAAGTTCAAGGAACAAAAGTTAGAAGATAATGTTGATCGAATCTCTTTCATATAATACTGATAATAAAAGCCTAAGGGATGAAAACAACGAGGATAGGAATAAGGCTGAAGAATGTAGGAAGAGTATTAGAGGGCAGGGACAAGACGAGCGCTGGTGGTTGGAAGTAATAATGCATAGAATAAAAGGGAAAGGAATCCGGAAAGGAAGGGAACCAGAAGTGATCGAATTTTCAAGTGGAGAAGGAATAATGAGAAAACAAATAGTAAGGATTTATAAAAAGCAGTATGGATGAAGAAAACTGGGAATATAATGTAGTAAGGGTGTTAGAGGAAGAAGTATTGGATGAGGAGTAAGTAACAGAAATGTGTTAATGTTTACGTAAGAGAGTAATTAAATTACAAACCTCATTTATGTTTGATATCTGGTTTTAATATAATTATGGTTTCATATTATACTCGCCTTTCAAGTAGAGAAAATACACGAGTGTGCAGAGGGAAGTTCCGGAAATCATTTTCATTTTTCTTCAAACGCTGCGTAACCGAATTATTATTTTCCAATCTTTTCGGTTGAACAGTGGCACAATGAATGATCTCTACGTATGTTATTTTATATCTATTACCTGACATTTCCAAAATAGTTCAGTTAAGAAGTTTGTTTTGAGATTACATCTATATATGAGAGGCGTCCTCATCTGTTGAATGATATCTCATGTTATTGCGAAAGACAAATACAATAGAATGATAATTTTCTGGATTTCTAAATATTTTTTAGAAATGCTGATTAAACAGTCATATTATTTCGGAAAACTTTGCATGGATTCCTCATCGTTAAAACAATTACTCCTCAAATTCTGTCCTGAAAAACAGCCATAGAGATAATGGAATTATTTTTCTCCATTTCATCATGGTATCACAAATATGTAGTTCTTGGTTCATGAAAGGATAATTACCATTTACTTCTCATACCTCATCAATGTTCTCATCTTCCTGCTCTTTATCTATTTCTTTCTAATACACCGGGTCTTTCACTCCCTGATCCTTTTCCTCTTCCTATCCATCTGTTCCCTCTTCCTGATCATCTTTCTTAGATATCCATTCCTGCTGAGTAACATCGATCTCTTCTCATGTCTTTCTGGATTTTGTTTATAACTCAGAGCATCACACTTGATGCAGATTTGCAATACATGAACTACTATTCCCACCAATTATCAATATTCTTCAATTTTCCGTGTGCTGAATCCATATGAGTCTCCATTAAGATACATTCCTCCATCCTCCTTCTTTTGACCCTCCTTCTCCCAGGCCTTCTCCTTTTCCTTTCTCTTTTCCTTTCTCTTTTCCTGTTTCAACCCCTTCTATATTAGCCACCTCCTGATTTCTCTGCTCTTTTCTCATACTTTCACTACCCTTTTCCTCCCCCTCTCCGTGTTTTATATCTCTTTCTAATGAACCTCTATTTATTAGTTTTTCGCTCATCCTTAGCATCCCTATACTCATCTGTCAGCCCATATTGGTGTGAACATTCCTCTCCCTTGTACATTACTTTAGCATTGTGTACCTTCTCGCTCCTGATAACCTCTTGTCCAGCTATCTTTCTCTTTGTCTCCGCAAGCTTAGCAGAAACGAGATCAAGGTCCTATAAAAAATTTTGATAGGGTACAGAAGCTTCGGCTGTTACAGCTACAAGATTTTGCTCACAGATAGTCCCTTCTGTCACCTGTATGGTATGAGTGATGAGACAGCTATCCGTATACTGTTTTTCCACCCGCGATTGCGGGAAAGCGTCTGGCACTCATGGGCAATAACTGGATGAGTGAGTCAGACATATCGGCCAACAGCATTACTGCGGTCCATACCTTATGTAGAGGGCTCTGGTGTCATGCTCAGGTCTTTATGTGGACGCAACGGGTCACCCAGGAATCGAGGTCTCGTATAGACCTAACCTCATTGATATTAATAATAACATTCTAGCTCCTTTTCTTTCCTTTCTTATCCTTGTTCCTTTTTGTCTGTCATTATACAACATTATTTCTTACTCCTCTGCCTCCTCCATCCCTCCCATGTCTACGTCCTTATTTTTTTCTTGTCCCTATCATCGTTGTCCTCCTTCTGTTCCTCTTAGGAAGCGTTGTCATTTCTCCATCGTCCTATTTCTCGCAATCATCCCACTCTTTTTCGTTCTCCTCGTTTTTTGACTCACTTCATCATTCTTATCCTCATTATCCTTCTTCTGTTCGTCTCCGTCATGACCATCATCATTTCTCGACTTCACTTATCTCCTTATTCATCTTCCTAATCATATCCTGATTACTCTTTAAGATATCCTTCGCAATGTGTTTAATGGGTGAAAAATTATACTTTGGAAACTTATAAACGCCAAGTGGTGCTGTTCCTTGAAGTTTGAAATTTCGAGCGTCCATGTGAAAATCTTCTACAAGTAGTTCTGCATACCGTGGACAATTTTCAGGACCAGGAGAATGATAAGAATTTGTATAAAAACCATATAACACCGCCAGAAAAAAAATGAAAAAAAAGAACGATTAGGAATAGAACATTCAAGTAAAAAGGAGAATAAGAAAGGAATTCAAGACAAAAGAAAATACAAAGAAATATAAGGATGCAGAGGATAATTACGAACTGAGATAAGAAAATTTGCTAAGAGAGAAAGAAAGCGGAAGGAGACGGTTATATAAGAATATCGCTATGTTGTATGCGATCTATCCTAAGAGCAGCAGGAGCTTGTAGTTGGTGAGGAGCTTGTTGAGCATTTGAGTAAAATATGAGGCACTCCGACGCTGAGCTGTTTTGATGGTCTCTCAACAACACCTAAAGGATATGGATGCTCTCCCCCAGTAATAAGACTTTTGTCTGCATGTGGTGCTCTGCAGGAGCCACTACTGCTGATTCTTCAGCTACTGAAATTTATCATGATGATGAGATAACGCTGTGAACCAGCACCAAGTCACATACGAGACGGATGGCTTTGCAAGATACTCCGCCGTAGGAGAAGTCCTTCGGCTTCTGTCTTTAGGCAGGCAAAAGCAAGGAAAGCAGCTGACGAACACAGTTTAGTCGAGAATTGAGCTAACAGCTGCTTAGCGGTCTTAACTCCTGACGGGAAAGACAGTGTAAGAAAACAACCCAGACTCATTGCCTACAGCTGAGCAGTCGAAGCTTTTCAAAGAGGCCATAATATTGGAGCTCGACAGACTGTCTTCATATCAGTGATCTCGCGACTAAAGCTCAGCTACTGGACCGGGTAGTCAAGACGAAACCCTGGGTGCCGATCTCGTTGCAGTCGAGGTTGAAGTGATATAAAAGATGCTGAAGTATAAGGCGTCGATCCTGGGTAAACCAGATTACTAACCTGTAGTCCTTCTATGATCAGAGGATTATAACTCTTCACTAAGGACATTCCTGGCGATTCATCAGGTATGATCCGCCTCAGGGGGAAGGCATGGACGGTCCTCCTTGCCTGACCATAACAGAGAATGACTTGCATCACAGCCGAAGCATTTCTGCGTTCCTGCAAAGGATCGTGGCTGTGTCTGATATTGTGCTCTATCCCGATTGCATAGTACGTGACTAGTCTCTATTCCGAGAGCAAGCAGGATTGTTATATCTTTCCCAAGTCGTTGGATAAGCGTCACATCTTTCCTACTGAAAACCGACAGGGGGAAATATGCTGATAGAGCTGGACATCCGAGAGAAATGTCTCAATGCGTAGCAGTTGACTCGATTGAAGGTACACTGAAGCAGGGATGTTTCGCAATCAGAACCTTGATGGACCTCAAAGATGCCTTCAATCACTCCTCAAGACAGGGGTCATGACGGGAATGATCACTTATGGCGTCCCAAATCCAGTCGTGGATTGTCACAGGGGATGTAGAATGTGCACAGGGCCTGTCAACACTCTTTTGATGTTTGGTAGTAGGTAAATTTTATCATTTAGTCATGATTCAGGGCTACTACGCCATAAGTTATGCAGATGATATACTTGTTATAATGTTTGGCCAACATCTAGATACGCATTTTGTTGTTACGCAGCAGGCACTAGCAACAATGGGTTTCTAGTAAGGTACCTAGCAAGACATAAACAGTCATCTGCACTGGGTAGTACAAAGGCACTGAGACTATTTCGACAATTACATATAATTACAGAACAAGCAAAATTCTGGGGATCCTCCTTCATGAAAAGCTTTTTTTGAAGGAACACTTGTAATACAAGTGCAAGGAGCTCAAAGCGACTCTATGATCCTCTGTAGGAGAGCCGTCGGGAGAAGTTAAGGCTTGAAATCGGAAATGATAATGTGGATCTACCTAGCAATCCTGCTTCCGAAACCAATCTATGGTAGAGTGGTCTGGTAGAGCAGAGTTGAGCTATCCACTGTGAGGTCTCTACAGGGAAGAATCAGGGGAGGGATTTCACAAAATTCGGGCATCCCAGCCGACATTGTGTGGGGGCCAACCCTGAATATGCCCAGTGATAAAACGCCTATTCTGTATCATTTCGATAGGGAGAAGCATGTGGACCTATCCACGAGAAAGGGATGAGCATAAGGCAAGCCACACTTGCTGAGTTATAGAGACAGTCGGTTTACAGATGGCTGCAGAAAAACGGAGAAGGCAGAGGCTAGTGTCTACCGAAGAAGGAGTCGAATGAGCTTCACGATCCTGATGAGATCCTGTGCCATCATCCTTGAATCCGATATAACTATGCTAAAGCGCACCTACAAGGCACTGAAGTGTAGAAATTAGAGGTACCATCCGTATTCTCTTGGATAACAGGGCGGCTCTTTTGGCACTGAACAATACAAAGACTACGTCACTATTGGAGTGGGAGTACTACAAAGCACTAATGAAATAAACAGCTTGCTGATCGCGAAAAGTAAGTAGAAAAGCAGATTGGCTACTGGCTGGAGACTGGCTTAGGCACTTATAAGCTCATATATAAGTTGGAAGCCAGAAGAAGAAATAAGCCAGCTCTTCGGGAGTGAGGGCTCTGGTGTCATGTTTAGGCCTAGATAGGGGGATGTGATGGGATAATCCAAGTGTCAGGAGCTCTTCATTTGCCCTAACAGATCTTCTTCGAGTTCTTGCTTACTTTTACTTATATGAATATTTATTAAAATGTTGTCTGTGAGAGGTAGGGTATAGGATGATGGAAGAGAGAGATGGTCAAAAGATCGGGGAAAGGTCTCTATTTCGAAAAGTTGAAAAAGATGAGAGAATAAAAATGTAAGTCATAGTGGAAGAATGATGGTCGGAATGCGTTTAAAGGAGGATTAGGACAGGGCGAAAGAACAGTTTCCAAAAGAAGTCACAGAAAAAGTGAAGGAAGGATAGATCGCGCTTTTAAGATATAAATACTAATGATATGGGGGACGGAGGGCAACATATATCTTTGGAATCATTTGATGGATATAATGACTCTACTTGGTAGAGAGAAACAATCTTTGAGGTACGAATATTGGTGTAGAGATCGCAAACAATATAGGAAATAGTTTCTGTCTACTGAGAACAGCAAAGCCAGATTGTCTCGTGGACCCAAGCTAATCCAATATATCAATTTTTCTATGAGCAAGAACGGAGAAATAGGGACAAGTCAGGATCGTAAGAGGGAAGAAATATACATGGACAAAGGAAGATAGATTGGTTAAAGAGAAAGATGGAGAAGGGATGCATGATTTCAAGATGAGAGAAACAAGTGTGGAAATATCAAATACGAATGCCGAAAAGACAAGACAAATTTTTCAGCTCACAAAAGGAAAGGGATCATCGATCTCGA
This sequence comes from Neuroterus valhalla, assembly GCA_011762715.2. Lineage (NCBI taxonomy): Eukaryota > Metazoa > Arthropoda > Insecta > Hymenoptera > Cynipidae > Neuroterus > Neuroterus valhalla. The sequence continues at coordinate 7,019 of WSXT02003855.1, forward strand.
GTTGGAGAAGAAATATTAAAAGGATGTAGTGTAATGGAACATAATTATATGGTTTCATTGTAAGAAAAGAACTAAAGAAGAAAAAACACAACAATTTGGAGTTTGTGAAATAATAGATAGGTAGAAAGAAGAAGGGCAAGATTAGCAGGCTTTATGTTGCACAACCAGAAGAAAGAGAAACTGCCGAATTTCAGAGCAGAAAGCAGCATGTAGAAGCACGTATAGGAAGAATTAATTGAAAGCCATGAAAGATAAAGAAAGCTGGCTCAACATTGTGGTAAGGGGTTTGGCGGTAGAAGAATTGGGTAGTGAGTACATACGGAAAATGCGCAGTGACGGTTACGTAATAAAATAACTTGATTACAATGCCTATGTATGTGTGAAATTTTTAGGATTTTCAATTCAACAATTATATTATACTTGCCTCGTGAATAAACATTAAAAACGAGTGTGAATATTATTCTTCTTCTTTCCCAGTTAAACAAAAACGCAATAAATGACTGTCGAATAGAATACTTCTCATCAATATGGAAACTTCCTTTGGAATATAAATAGTTTTCAAACTTGATAGATGCCTCATAAATATTATAGCAAAACATGAATTTTTCTAAGATGCAAAAAGTCAACAAGATTAACAGAGAAGTCTATTTGCAACCGAGCATAATGAATTCAGAACTAACTGAAGACAATTTTTCACAATTCAAAGAATTTATTATAAATTCAATATAAATGTCAACATTGAATGTGAGAATGTTCAAAATCTGTTGGGTTAAATATTCACTTGGAAAATTTCCCTTCAATCATTCAAATTTCTTGATAGAAAAATGAGTTTTCTATTAAAATTTGAAATAAACACCTTGAATGTGAACATAGAAAAAATTATTTTCAAGATAGTCATCCAACTTTCAGCCAAGTGGTTGATTTTTGAATCAAGATATACCACTTTGTAACCTAAAAGGTCTGAGTTAGAAGGGCAAGGATGAATTTTCTACTAAGTTCAATTTTCTAGTCCACAATAATTTTTCATTGGGTAATAATCTGACATCACAGGTTGAAACTTCAACAGTCTTTTAAACAATTTTTTCTGTCAAAAATTTATATTCTATAATGGAAATCTTATCTGGCTCAGCCGAAAATTTATTTTCCATTGATTCTAGCATATTCTTCTTGTTAAAAATTTTAACTTCGAGCTTGAATCTGGATTCTTCATTTCCTGCATTATTTCCAGGAAAAATAATACTTGTTAGTTCTGATTTTTGAAACCGTACTTACCTATGGAAGAATCGATTTTAACCCCTCCGGATTCAGAAGAAGAATTTCTCTTAGCCTCCTCGACAAGGTTTTTACAATTCGAAAAGCATTTAGAGAGTATGAAGGTTATTGAACTATGCCACATTATGTTATTCATGAATCGAAGTTGGCATTATACCGAGCAATAACATTCATTATTAGATAAGTGAGAAATAACAGGTCGGGAGGAAGGATGAATTTGAGGAGGAAAAAGGGAATAACGAAGGAGACTTTTGGAAAAGGACATGAATGAGAACATAGGTAAGGACGAGAATAAGAAGTTGAAGGATAATGTTTCTTTTATACTATAGTCCTCAAATTCAAATTTCTCTCGAAATTGAGGATAACTCATTCTCACATTTTTATTCTTACTATGAGTAGAAATAAAGTGGAAACCAGAAGACTCTTAATTTCAGCATGTGATGCTCCCGCTAATAGTGAAACTGAAGAGAACAAAGACACCTTCTGGAAAACATCGAATGATATCATAGAGACATGCGATTCTGCCAAAAGAATAATAATAATGGGAGATATAAATGCCCATGATTAGAAAAGTTAAACAAACACAAACACTTGTTTAGGTCTTAAAATGATACGCATGTTTACAAAGCGTAGAAATGAAAGCCATAGTATGGCCGACTATCAGTTAGCGGACGAAAGACTAAGAGAACTTGTGAAGTATACAAAGGCTTAGAGAGGTTCTGGATCCGGAAAAGGTCACTACCATATAGTCTCAAAACTAAACCTAGTTCAGGGATGGAGAATAAGGAGTTTTTTTAATGAATCGAAACAGACTAGAGTAAGAATGAAGAATCTGAAGAAACCAGAAGCACAAATAGTCAATCGTGAATAGGTAGATAAATATTTAGAGCACCACAAAAAGATTGGAAGAGAGAGATATGCAGCAAGAATGTAGAGTGTACATAGATGATACTGTGAAGAGGCATCTCCAATGGTTCATCGAAAGTTCGTGGTACAGCTAGTGTTGGAAGAAAATCTGGTGATGCTTGGGAGAATGATGAAATGCGTAGCAGTCAAGGAGAAAAAGGTGCGTACTCAGAAATGTTAAATCTCAGAGGTCTCAGGGATAGAGAAAGGACTTGAGTCATAAATAATTATAGGGATGATAGAAGCGAGCAAATATACTATCAAAAAGAAGCGAGGATGAAACGAAGCAAAAGAGGATACGAAAATGCAAAATGATGTTGACTAGTGATAAGGAACTATTTTGGATTTGGGATACGGAAACTAGGGAAGGAAATACTAGCACTGAGGTGATCGGAACTGAGAGTCTTGAATGTAACATGGTGTGGGATGCAGGCAAAGATAAAGATTGTATGAGTGATTTTTCCAAGGAGCTGTGTGAAAGTGAAGCAGTAGAACATTACAGCTGTGATACAAACAAGGATGCAATAATTGTAGAGAGGCGATTGTCGTTCCAATCTACAAGGGTGAGCGTGATCAAGGCAAATGTAATTAATAAAAATTAATCAGCTCACTAATCGCTGTGAGCAGAATACTTAAAGAAATAAGTTTTGATCAGGTCATAAGAAAAACAAAGGAAAGGATCTGACAAATTCATTGCAGATTTATGCTGAGGAGATCATGTACAGATCGGATGTTAAGCTTGAGAACGATTACAGGAAGAAGCTTCAAGCTCAACAAAAAAGCGTGTGTGCGATAGTTGTTCTAAGAACCGCTTTGACATGGTAGTAAAGCGAGTGTTAAGATAAATATAAGACTGTGTGACTAGTTCAATATAAAGCAGGGAATTAGGCAAGGATGCATTATGTCCTCTTGAATGTTTGATATTAACATGGAAAAATGTTTGAGACCGGCTTTCTTTGACGGAGAAGGTTTCAACCTCGGGACAGTGAAAGTATGTGGCCTTACGTTCTCAGATGGAAACGAGACCTGGACGTTTCAGGGAAAGGGCAAGAGCAAAGTGAACGCGATCGGCATGTAATTGCTGCACAATATGTGCAGTAGAACGTGAATGAACAAAGTGTATCTGTATAGCATAAATGGTAGCCTACCCAAAGGCAGAGCGAAAAACGATTGGATAGAATATGTTGATGAAACCCTATGGAGGAGAAATATAAAGAGCCGTAGAAACACAAGAGCTTGTATAGAAAGATGCATGGATATAGAAGAAGCAAGAGATGTATGCTATGATATTGAGTGAAGCCTGAAATAAACGATTTTAAATACTGATTGGTCCGTGTAAGGTTATCGCTAAGTGAATCATTTTAACTGCCTCTTGGAACACTTCAGATAACGTGTTTACTGAAGGAATGAGTCAGCGATCCGTATCAAAGCGATGTTGCGCAGAACGAGTGTTGACATTAGGGGATCTCTTGTGTTGCCGGAGCAACCTCGTTCATGCTGATTCTGTTTGCAAAAAACACGCAACGAATTCTGAGACTGATCTTAATGCTATCTCTGCTTCCTTCTCCTACACATCCCTCACTCAAACTTTCCTAAGTCAACTTCATTTCTAAATCATTCCAAATCAATTGACTGTTTAATAGTAAAGCAGCGAGCTAGGATCCAAAAGAGTTACCTTCACCGCGAAAGGGCCTTCTATGATGATAATGAAGCAACGGGTTAAATAACCGGAAATAAATTTCTGATAATATATAATGATAACATATACAATTCATACCAATAGAGTTTTCGCCTCGTTGTTGCAACAGGACTGAAGCTGGAACTTGTGTCGCTTCCCGAAGATCGTTGAGGTGCCCCTGGAGCCAACGCTAAAGGTACATCGGCTGTGCCCATTGAGGATGCGTTCGCTAGCTCAAGCCATAATCTTCTCATCTCAGGGGACCAAACAATAGAGATTAGGCGAGAGGTGGAAGCGGCGGGGAAAAACAACAACAATGAGCATCAGTTGGATAAAGCTGTGCAAGATCAAGCTGAAACTCATGGAGCAATACAACGTCACGTGATTGATGTTCCTGCGCAACATCTTGATGATCCAGTACCACTACATTTTCCATAAGCAGATGGTCCAATTCGAACAGAGGCTGCAGTGCAGATTCAGCGACCAAGGAGGCCAGTAATATGAACTTATCAAATGAACAAACATGTGAAGTATGTATCTGTTCCAAAAAGAGGATTTGATGCATATTCTTATCAAATGTCTAAAGTGATCCACCATCAGGAAGTACTTTCTACCAAATGTACAAAATATCATTCTCCATGAATTATGCGTCTAACATTTTAGAAAGGACCCAGTGTGGCTCCGTTTTTCAACTAACTGCGTAATCGTGATGTTAAAAATGAGGGGTTTTTTAGTTTTCGAATAAATTTTGGTTACTCCATTTATATTCAAGCTTTGATTACATAGCTGTATACATTTCAATACTCATCTTATAGATGTTTCGATTAGATATAATTTTATTTTCTTATATAATATCGTCTCTCCATCCCTATAGAATTTGTATTTTAAAAGGCAATGAAAAGACTATACCATTCGTCATTATCTTCTTCCTCTCCTCAGTCGTTCTCGTCATAGTTATTTCCATCCTTCTGCTGACCTAACTTCTATTTTTATTTTCTTCGCTACTTCCTAAGATGGCCCGTTACATGGATTAGAGTTTTTCAGATTTGCTCGAAAGATTTGGCCATCTTGCATTATTATAGAAATTTGTCTCCTGCGTGGGAAATTACTCTTGAAAGAGGTATACCCATGAGTTGGGGCTCGCCCAGTTAATTCAAAATTTTGAGCAGCCATGTGAAAATCATTCACAAGTAGTTCAGCATACCTTGGATCATCAGCAGGTTCATGAGGATGATAGATAGAGGTGATTTCAGATAAGGTATCGATTAGTCCAGTAAAGTACATTTGTCTTTCCAATTGTACAAAAGCCATATAACATCGGGGCTCTCGTGGTCGAGGTGCAGGCAAATCGGGTATGCTGACATTCCCAACGCCTTGTAAAGTTCCTTGAATGATAAAACCAGCCCGCAAAAGGACAACAACTTGGTTGGGTTGAACTTCTGGGAATCCAACGGCTTCTGATTTATAATTAAAAGATTTGATGTTTATGAAGGATTCCTACAGGAGCACTGTATTTTCGAACATTGAGACTAGAGAAAGCTCTATTGAGATCTTGAAAAAAGCCAAGATTTCTGAACTAAAAATTGCACAATAGGAAAGCTAGATTTAAAGCAAGATGAGGGAGGGATATATTACAGAAAAAAAGAAAAAAAGGCAAAATTGTAGAGAAAGAATCACGATAAAGAGAAGAAAAAAAAGATTAGTGAAGATGATGGAAAATTTTGTGCGCAACATGTATGATACGACTCAGAGGAGAAGGAAAAAAACTGAAATATATTGGAAATAACTTTTCTATAGAAAAAAACGTAAAAAACAATAATTAAAACATAAAAATTATTCGGAAGTTTCATAGAATTGGAAAAAGGAGCTATTCTTATAAATGGAGGGCACTAGAACGCTAGAATTGAAGAGCAAGAGAGTGTTGGAAGAGAGTAGTTGATTAAGGTTGGATAGAATAAACAAAATAGTATAAGAAAAGCGAATGCAATTCACTTCTTGTATTCTACCGACGGTGAAGGATAATTGTAAACAATATGGGTTGAGAAAGTAATTTTTGAGAGAAAAGCTAATGGTAAGTTCTTGAATGAGAAAGAAAGAATGGAGGAGTGAGAAAAATGGGTAAGAGGGCAAGGAAGAAAGCTGAGAGTGTTGATGAGGAAGGAAAATCAAGCCTAGAAGGAGGAAAGAATAAGGTTCTTTGACCATGTAATAGCGGACCATATGTGGAAGAGAAGTTTAAGAGTCGGAGGTAAAAAATGATCTATATTTCAACTCGTTCATATAAGGTAATATCAAATAAATAAAACATAATATACCATGAAGTTATTTAATATTACATGGTGCAAAAGAACAAAAAAAAATGATGGAAACAAGGCTGAAAGTGAAAGTGGCATAGGGAAAAGAAGAGCTGGTAAAGAAGAAGTTAGAAATGATTGGAAGTATTGGATATAGTAGATATATGACGAAAGTGAGTTAGAGAGAAAATGGGGAAAAATAGCAACATTTATATGAAGGAAAGAGGAAAAAAACAGTTTGAATAATTTTCGAGTAGAGGAAGAAGTAAAGGAGCACTTATAGGAAGGACTCATGTGTGGAATTGAAGAAAAAGGAAGCTGGCTACATATTATCAAAAAGGTTCCAATAGAAGGACGAATGTAAGGAGTAAATGGGAGATATGAGCAGTAGTGGTTATGTCACTGTGCAACTTGATTACAATGCTTATGGATGTGTAAAATTTTGGAGAAATATAATTATATTATTATATTATTCTTGCCTTTGAAATGAAAGAAACGAATGAGTGTGCAGGGAAAAATTCCAGTAAAAATATCCATTTCTTCACGAATCGCAACAAAACTGGTATATTATTTTCGAATGTTTTTGGTTGAATAATAACGCAATAAAAGACTATCACATGTCCTACTTCTCACTACTGCCATTTTATGAGAACGCTTTATTTAAATTCCAAACTAATGAGGTAGAATAAGAGAATTGTTTTTCTCAACTCTTGGAATATTCCATACTTTGATAACTTCTGATCACAAAATAACGCAAAGGATTCAATAAGGGGGAAAAGATGTTTGCGAAGTTCTTTTCGATTATCAATATTTTTACATTTTTCTTGCTGCCTCATGCATTTCAAAGTGGCGCAACAAGTCTTCCGAAATAAGATATTTGTTCTCCCATAAGAACAGAGCGATTCTTGATCAATTTTTGATTCAAAGGAACAAATAATTAACATAAAACGAAATTTTTGACCACATAGTTCAAATGCCATCTAGGAAAACACAAATTTGCAACCAGAATTCGGAAACTTGAATCTTCAGTTGAAAAATTCTTTTTTTGATGAGTCGAATTTCCACAGAAATTTCAACACAGTATTTCAACTACAAATACAGTAATTGTTCACCCAACCATGGTAGAAATATAGTGGAACAAGAAATTTCAAGATAAAAAGAAGAATGAATTTTCTACATGATTCAATTTGCTACAAAAATAGTTGAAAGCTAAAAAAAATTTAATTCTTCAATAAAGGTAATTCAAAATGATGTAGTCGTATTCTAACTCAAAATATCAATTAGTGGCCTTTGTGTTATCTTATTTATAATTCAATGAGTCAAAGGATTTATCATTTCATAATTGATTTTATGTGAAAAGTCGCACTAATTCATTGCACAATCTTTATTCTCATTTTTGAAGATAAATACAATGGAAAATATTCATCCCATAATTCTATATATTTTTTAGAGATCTCGACTAAATGGGTTGAACATGAAGGTTAACTTATTTTGAAATGTCATTATTATATAAAACACATTTATTCCTTTAAAACTTACCTTTACTGGCCAGTGACCTGGAAGACATACCCGTGTGCCAAAAATATGCCGTGGCACTTGCGGGATGGATGCAAAGAGCAATCATACTTGGGTCACTCCGTGTCCTTGAGACACTAGAGGGTTTCGCTGTCCCTTCATTGTGATTTTGTCGTGCATGTGGTCACTCATCTCACGGTGGTGAGACGATGCCACGCGTGTATTTTCTCGCGGTGCAACTGGGAGCTTAAGTTGTTTTTCCTGAATGACAGTTCCTCTCAGGTGGGCCCTGCGGTGGTTGTGAAA
>WSXT02003866.1:0-14988 GCA_011762715.2 Neuroterus valhalla
ACCTGGTGCAGAGGCGAAAGCCATAGTATGATCGACTTTGTTGTAGCGGATGAAAGACTGAGAGGGCTTGTAAAAGACACAAGGGCTATGAGAGGTTCTAAATGCGGATCGGATCACTATCTTATAGTTTCAAAAATAAACCTTGGTCAAGGATGGATGAGAAGAAAAATTATCAGAAAATCCAAACTGACGCGAGTCAGAATAGAAAACATGCAAAAACGAGAATACTAGAGGTCTTAGCGATAGGGTAAGGTCTAGGGTCATGAATGACTATAGGGATCAAAAGAGGAAAGCAAATATACTAGTAAGAGAAAGCAAGAATAAAATCAGATCAGAAGAAGATTCAAAAATGCAACATGATTTTGGAGAAAATGAGAAACTATTTTATAAATGGGTTAAGAAGACTAGAAAAGGAAATATTAGCACTGAGGTAATCGGAATAAAGAATGCTGACGGTGAAATGGTATGGGTTTCGGACAAAGTGAAAGACGGTTTGCGGGATTTCTTCAAGAAGCTGTATGAAGGTGAAGTCGCGGAGGACGACAACAGTGACACTGACACGGATGCGTTAGATGATTCCGATGTAGGTGGCGAAAGCAGAATCGGTATCGACGGCATTATTTATATAATCAAAAAACTAAAGAATGATAAGGCTGCCTGTGAGGATGGTATTACCTCTGAGATGCTTGAGGTCAGTGGCGGATATTTGTGTGTGATTGGAGGAAGGCGATTATTGTCCCAATCTACATGGAAAAGGTGATCCAGGTGACTGCCATAATTATAGAGCAATTAGCATTCCTAGTACTGTAAGGAAAATATTTACCAGAATATTTATTAATAAAGTCATGGGAGTACCAAAGGAAAGGATCTGGGAAGTTCAATGTGGATTATGCCAGGGAGGTCATGTGCGGATCAGATATTTAGCTTGAAACAGATCACCGAAAAAAACCTAAGAGAAAACAAAAAAGTTTTCTGTGCATTTGTTGATCTGTGAAAAGCTTTCGACAAGGTAAATAGAATTTAACTTTGGGAGGTCTTAAAAGAATATGAAGTGACTGGGTGGCTTCTGAAAGCAACACAAGCAATATATAATGGTAGTCAAGCAAATATGAGAGTAAATTGACAACTGAGCGACTGGTTTGATATTAGGCAGGGTGTTCGGCAAGGATGCTTTATGTCCTCTTGGATGTTTAATATATACATGGCCAAATTTCTGAGAATGGCTCTCTCTGACGAGGAAGGTGGTGGTCTTGGGATAGTGAAAGTTCGTGGCCTTGCGTTTGCGGATGACAAGATCGTTACGGCAGAATCAGCCGAGGATTTGCAGAGGATGTTGAGCAGACTGGATACCAGCATGAAGAGCATAGGTCTCAACAATTATGTCAATATAATAAAAATCATGGTATTTGAATGTAAGGATGCAAAAACACATTGCAATATTACTCTAAATGGAGAGAGGATAGAACGAGTTATTACGTATAAATGAGGGTAGAAAGAATAACGGCAATATACGGGATATTACTAAAAGTAAAATATTACAAATAAAGCTAAAATCGCGATATACAATTCTGTGCTAGCACTTACTGTCCTGTACGGTAGCGAGACCTGCACATCTGAAGAAAAAGACAAGAGTAAACTAAACGCGATCGGCATGCAATTTCTGCGTAATATGTGCGGTAAAACACTAATGGGAAAAGTGAGTAATGAGTGGTTTCTCAAAGAATGTGGTGAAGAAGAAACGCTGTTTGAAAAGAGTGAAAGAAATTTGCTGAGATGGTTCGGTCACGTTGAGAGAATGGGTGAAGAGAGATTAACAAAGCAAGTGTATCGAGGTAGAGTTAATGGTAGCGTACCCAGAGGCAGACCAAAGAAGGAATGGATAGAATGTATGAACGAAACCCCCAAGAGGAGAAATATAAAGAGCCGTAGGAACAGAAGAGCATGTATGCAAAGATGCATGAATGTGGAAGGAGCAAGATATGTTTATGTATATAAGAAAAAGTGTAGAGCTTGAAACGAACGATTCTGGATACTCATTGGCCCGTGTGAGGATATCGCTTAGTGGATTAACGTAATGGCTTCGCGGAACTCTTTCAACGGGGGTTTGCTAGAGAAATCAGGAAGCGACGCGTGTCGGAGCGATGTTGCACAGGACGAGTGTTAGGTTTGAAAGCAGAAAGAGGCTGGACTCACTTTTGCTGCGTATTGTTTTTATCTGATCTTATTTCTCATGTTGGCGAAGTAGCCTCGCGTATAGTCATTCTGCTCAACAATGTAATTAAAGCCTCTGTTTACTAGAAAAAATCCCACATCTTCATTAGACAATAAAAGCAGCTTCTTTCTATTCGCAAAAAACATGCAATGAATTCTAAGACTGATCTAATACTTATCCCTGCTTCCTTCTCATACACATCCCTCAATCAATGAGTGGCTCAAATTGAAGTTCTCAACACCTCGAACTGAGATGATAAACAACATCTTTTGATAGTCATTTTTTTTGTTCTACGGAGGGAAGAAATAAAAAGTGAAAAAAACACAAAAGCTCGTACAAAATGGTGTATGGATATAAAGGAAGCAAAATATATCTTCAGATACGGGGATTTGTGGAGGATAATTGTTTATAAAAAGAAGAGAGATGCTTATAACGAAAGATTCTAGAGAATGATGGACATGCGGGGAGATGTTTTGTTGGTGGAAAAGTATAATGACTTTGCTGAATTTTTAACCTTTCGTGATTGCTGGAGAGATTTATCAGCGACCTTTGACGGATCTGCTTTGAAGGACGATTGTCATTATTAGACCGGGAGATGGTGACAGATGACCTTCTCCCATTTTACCCTGCATGCCTTTTAAAGGGGCGATAATTTGCTCAAGATATAAAGGACAAAAAGGTTCTAAGCCTATGCACGCTTTCACGTCACAATGATAATAGCTTTTCTTTTTGTGAAGAATTTCAGAGGTTTTCCGCGATATTATATTGCATGCCTTCGTGGCATAGGGTAGTACAAACAGATTGAAGCTATAATAATTGGTGGCGTGCAATCCGCAGCATCCGAAAGAGCTCGAGGGGCTTAACCTTCGGGCGGACGCTACCGCGGCAATTTGGCCGGGATTTTAATAAAAACCATTTTGCATAGCCAAACGCAATTACAGCGCGACGGGGCCTACATGTATTCTTCATTTACTATATAAACAGCAGATTGGGATAAAAGCTTCGCGCACACAGCTGGTAGATTAATTTCAAAGTTGACTAGGTTGAAGCAACTGCTCAAGAGCAGCCAAATTGCCGCGCGGTGCGCCCTACCGCGTATCTTATATTTTCGGAGCGCGGTATAAGATGGATTACACAATTGTTGTATTTTTACCCAATATTCATTGTTGCATACCTCATTTGTGTTTCCCTTGTGTGAATAGTCAATTATTAATGATGTACGCATGCACTTATACAATAGAAAGTGATGTTATATGGAGACGGCCAAATTGCCGGCATGCGCCCAACGGTGTCAGTTCAAATGACGCGCCCGCCCGAAGGTTAATAAACTTCGTTTTGTCCATGTCTGCCAAGCGGACGCCCATATGAATTTTGTGCGTGAAATTGGGCCAGAGCTCAACAAGAGTTTTCAGTCATAAAAGCGACAAAAGAGGAGAGCGGGCAAGGTCTGTAAAGACACTCTATCGAAGATGCTAGGACAACTCCTGCCACTGAGAGTCCCCGGGGACAAGCTCAAGACGGCCGGCATCAAAGAAGATAAGGACTCGAGCGCAGAAGCTTCCACCAACAGCAACGAGTTCCCAAGGTGCAAATGCTTCCAGAAAATCCAGCAAAGGAGATGCAGCCCCAAAAGCGAGCACGACCTGAGGCAGTGCTGTCCAGGCCCGCTGAGGGTTTCAAATGCGCTGGTGCCCTTCGAAAGATACGAAGCGCGGTGAAACCAAGCGCCCTTGGCGTTGGAATCAAAGGCGTGCGGCGGCGAGCCTGGGATGGAGGTCTTCTAATTGAGGTAGGAAATGAGGCTGATAGAAGGGAAAAACTTTCCTCGGCAATCAAAAGGCAGTGGGTAGACAAGGGAAAGTGCGTGATCACGTTCTCCACGTTGAGATCGAGTTTCTTGACCTTGAGCCCTCGTCGGAGACGAGTGGAGTTACTGATGCCCTGAAGACCTATTTTGGTGACCCAGATGCGGAAGACTTCAAGGTGATTCTTACAAAAAAAAAACCTTTGGGGGTAACCTGGAGGCTTATGTCCGAATGACGGAGGGAAATTCCGATAGAAAGATGTGCTGTTAGAGGTACGGTAGAAAGGAACACAGGTCCGCAGAGTGCGCGAGTACTCCGCACTGTTACCTGCGCGCCGCCAAGAGCGAAGGTACCCAGACCGATCATCTCCCGAGAACTGCAAGGCGTATGGTGTACGGAGAGGCGGCACCTAAAGGTACATCTTGATGGGGTAGGAAAAAGATGACAAGGCAAGCAGTAGAAACAGCAGGACAACGAGGTACGACGAAATTGGCCTTATTCTCATGTCCTTGAAGTAATGCGGAAGCGGTTTCCGAGAAGATAGGTTGACAGGAGGGGAGGGGTTTTAGTCGGTAAGAATCCGACACTACCCAGCTTTTAGCTGGGTGTCTAAGGCAAGATTTACTCTCTCCTACAAAAAAAAATACTAATCAAAAGTTCATTTTCATCAATAAAAATGAGCGAAGTTTTGACATTCGCATGCGCAAACCTTCGATTTTGCAAATACGCTCATTCACATTTGCATTCGAATGATTCTTGCAGATACGGTTAACTATTTTTTAGGAATTAATCATCTTTCACTGTGAATTTTCATTTTTCTCATAACGGTCTGAGCAGAGGAATATATCATAAACGTATTGGAGACATTATCTTAACTCCGACGAAAATTGCAGATATGCTCCTTTTCATTTCCACGGCGGAATGGCCCAGGCAGCAGTCAATCCGACTTTATACCCTAAATTGATTATATGAGAAAAACAAGCTCATGAGGTCGGTAAGGTGTCCTCAAGGAAAGATTTCGTAACCTTTAGGACACAAGAGTTTTGAGAGTCATGGAATATCATAGAATTCGACGATTCATAAAAAAAGAATATAATCTGGCGAATTCAATTGTTCACTAATACGTTGGAGTCTCGCTTTATTGAGAATCGGTCTATTGAGTTCCTAGAATTTCGAGGTGCAGTGGAAAGCGTTGCGAGCGCGTGGAATTGATCTGTTCAATTATTCCCAAATACACGCGTAAATTTATCTTTCAATATATAAGTATTTACTATTGAACAAGGTTCTCCTTTATGACAACACAAATTTATATTTGTACTAAATACAGTTAATTAATATTATATAATCCCTCTGAACATACTCTATATGTCCCTGACTGTTTACGTTGGAGCTCTCCTATACTGAAAGATTATATAAAAAAGTTTATCCATAAATTTAATGTCCCGAAAATTTTGAACGTTCAAATGAACGACATATTGTTTTGCAATTCTATGTATTCTACAAATATTGCTTCAACTACAATTTTCAATAATTAATTTGAAGTTTCTTTTGTAATATACTGTTTTCAATGAGAATAAATGAATATTTTAGCACTATTTATAGTTAATAAAGACATCAGAAAAAATTCCGTTCATTTGAACGTTCAGAACTTCAAGCACATTAAATTTATTATATTCATTATGTTATTATTCAAAATATCATGCATGAAAAAATGATTTCTTCAGAAATACCTCTGAGGTTCCCAATGGCTGAGTTGTTGAAGAACAATGATGCATTTCTGGACTACCAGGACTCCCGCCACCTCCACCATAGTCCGGCATGTCCATTTTGGTGCAGAGTACCTAATCAACACAAGAGGAGAAAAAGATTGTTATACATTTGCGGAGAAAATTGGACACCCATGCACACGCCTCACGATTGTGAGAGAAAGTAGGCTGAGCCCAGGATTATACAATATTAAAGACACTGGAGATTTAGAAATCCGCAACCGCCTTTACGGCAAATAATGTCTAAGCGCAAAACGAACGAGTTGGTATGAAAGCTTTTCTGCATATGCATGATTTTACGCGTGGTAATGTGGCGAGTCTCACGCACGCCTACGAATGAGTAATCCTTTCCCACGTCAAGGTGTGTAATTGCACTCCTGTCTAAAAGCTTAGGGTCCTTGAAAACGCCAGCAAGTCGTTCCTGCCCTCAGATGAATCTTTTAAAACTCCTCCAGTCCAGACTCCATACCAATTTTCTCGTGTGTAACCCTCAACGATCCTCAGAGCATGTTTGAGATACTCTCTTCCATAAGCCATACATATAAAATATATAAGTGACTTGATGTTAGAAGCCACGCGATGTTTTACAGATGAGATAGTAAATCTGGTTTACCAGAGGAGCATCTCTACTCATACCAATATGGGTGAATGAACCTTCAAGCTTTCTAAGAGACAGATGATTTGTCTACAGGAGGTTCAATTGGAAGCTTTTTGGTGATCAAATTAGGCCATCGAAAAATTTGGTTTGCAGAATGCAGCGTCATTGCAGATTTTTCTGACAGTAGGTTTTCGTGACAGTCTGTACACTTTTCCATGCAAGTTGTTCGTAAATCTCTCTCCACCGAAGTACAATTGTATGGAGATATTGATTGTTCTCAGCTCAATCAAAGCTCAATCTACCGCGACAACAGCGCGAGAACACTTTCGGTAGGTATTTTATTTTTCGCCAAAAATTCATTTCGGGTCTTTTTACCCAGTGTCTTATCGCCAGACACGACCTCAGTCAAGAGCCTGATGAAGTCATGTTGTTGAAAATTCAACTATGAAGTTGAAATTTGTTGCGCTGATTTTTTGGCAGACACAATATCAAGTTATTAAAGAAGCCTACGTTCGTCTTGTAACGATGTTGTCATTACACAGCGGCAGAGTGTGTTGAAGGCAACCTGCGTCACCTCTGGATGATTTTTTAGAGCTACCAAGTGTTATTCCACATTGTTTCAGTCACGAAATTCCTGATGGTCAAGGGAATCGCCTGTAACTGATATCATAATAAGATGAATAGACGCATATTTCACATTCCTCCATGTCGCCTCCACTCTATGCCTCAGCTTACTATACTTATGGATCTTGGTTGCATACGTTGCCTGGAAATTTCGGTTAAGTGGACAAGCAGTGTCGATGATATAGACTTTTCTGCTACCTTCTGCTCGTATCACGATGTCAGGTCGATCGGCTCGGATATATTGATCCGTCTGGATAGTACCATCCCAGTATAAGATGTAATCTTCGTTTTCCAAAACGGTAACTGAAATGTATTTATAGGAAGGCATCCATTCTGTTAAGAGTCCTAGGTTTTTTAATGCAAGTTGTTGATTTATGATGCCCGCTACAACATTATGTCCGTGCGTGTACCCTCTCTGAGCCATTAGGCGACAGCCATCAATAACGTGCTCAATGAATTCGTTAGTACCACCACACAGTCGGCACCTGTAAACCATGTCTGCATTTAGAACATGCTTGCGATAGTTTCTGGTGCCGACAACCTTGTCCTGGATCGCTATCATGAATACTTCTGTAAAACAGGAAGCCCTTTTTCAGCCAGGTATTAGTTGCCTCTTTGCCCACTTTATATTGATATAAGGTTTTGACTCCATATTGATCTAAGGTTTTGGGGTGCTCGCCGTGAATAGCTTTTTGTCTCCATTGCGTTTCCGATTCCTCTCTAGTTTCTGTCCTGATATTCAAGGCTTCCGCTGATGGCAAATTCAACGGCCTGCAATCGAGATCTGCTTCACATATGGTATGGTAGAGCGCAACATCTTGTTTGCTGATAAAACTCCTACAACGGGGTAATTTGCGATACACAAAGCTGCTCGACATCTACAACGCCCCTACCCCCGATATGTCGTGGAAAAACCATCCTTTCAATCGCCGAATTACTGTGATGCATCCGGTGCTCAGTCATTTCAACGCGAACAGTTCTGTTTATCCTGTCAAGGTCGGTGTTTAACCATGTTTTGAGCCCAAAAGAGTACGTGATAACAGGAATAGCATAGGTGTCAATGTCCCTGATTTTTTCCGCAGAGTAAAGAGAAGGAACCAATCTCAGTCTTAAAATAAAAGCAGTCATTAGGCGCTTCTTAACGATCTTAAGCTGAATACTCTTGGACTCAAGATTACTAAGATATTTTTATGACTCATTCTCAAATATCGCCTCTATATGGTCCTGGTTCTCGGTCTCAAATTCTTCGGTTCCTAATTCTTTTCGATTGAAATGCACTGTTCTGCACTTATCTAGTCCAAACCCCATGTGGATGACATTTGAAAACTGTCTTGTGGCATTGATCACTTGCTGCAGTTCCTGGTTTGAACTAGCGTACAGCTTCAGGTCATCCATGTAAAGAAGATAAGTAAGTACATGACCATCCTCATCATCATGTATTTTGAATCCATGAGACATGCTATTTAGTGTTTGGCTCAATGGATTCATCGCTGAACAGAACCATAGAGCACCGAAGCAGTCCCCCTGGAAGAGACCCATCGTAATGCAAATTGGGTCAAGTTGTCTTCGATTGCCCATGATCGAAACACTTGATTCAAGGTTCCCAAAGCATCATCGCACGACCTAGGACGTCAATGACGCGATGGCAGATCTTGTAAATTTTCAAAACTTGAACCAAATAGTCATGTGGTACCGAAGGGAACGCTTGCTTGTAGTCAATGTAAGCCATGTGCAAGACTTTTTTTATTTCTCCTAGCTTGCGTCATGGCCGCAGCGTCAATGGTAACTAGATCTTTACTACCCTGCTAGTTCTCACACCTTTTTGTTCTTCGGTAAGGATGTTATTCTTGTTACAATGAGCCTCAATTTTGATGATAGTTATTTCGAACTCTGAAAGCAATCTGTTAACAGATATTGAGTGTTTCTGGTCTGCTAGATTCTTTTCTTTTATCCTTGTGGCTAGATGCGGGTAATCAAGTAAGAAGAGACGATGTTCTTCTCACACTCTGCCCGCTACTCTGTGCCACGAAATAGAGACGCATCACATCTCTGTTCGAATGGTAAGTCCATTCCAATCGCCTCCTTGGTCGATGAATCTCTACTACAGCCCCTGGTTCAGTCGGGCTGTCTGTTTCTGGAAGATATGGTACTGGATCATCAAGAGAATGTACAGGAACATCAATAACATGATGGTAATATATTGACTCATTTCTCTCCGCTTGATCTCGTAGTGAAGCTTCTTCTGATGTTCATCATCGACGGTTTCCCCCGCCGGTTCCACGTCTCGCTGAATCTCCATAGCTCGGTTTTCTGAGCCTCAAATTGTAACCCTTTTCATGCTTGATCCCAAATTTCGTGTTTTGATAACAGGGACGCAAATCGCTTGAGCTAGCCAAAGCATCGTCAACAGGCACAGCCGATGTTCCTATGTTTCCCGCGTACCGCAGATCTTAGATCCATTCCTCCTAGTTCTTATCAGTCTATCATAGAAAGCTTTATCAGTAGCAATGCTACGGCCAACATAAACATCAAAGTCATGACAGGAAAGCTCAAGTCCTACTGCGACGACAACATGAGAACACCATCTGTATTGTTATTCTTTGTTGCAGAAAATTTATCTCGGGTCCTTTTACCGGGTGTTTTATCATCAGCCACGGACTGAGTCAAGTACCTGGTGAAGTGGAGATGTTGAAAACTTTACCATGAAATTTGAAATTTTACGCGATGATGTTTTGATAGGCACAATATAGAGTATATGGTGTTGTTTAAAGTTCGTCTTGTAATATTATTGTAGGTAACGTGAGTCACGTCTGGATGCTTTTTTAGAGCAACCAACCTCTGAATGTAGGGGAGATATTTTGCTGCAAACCTCATCCTGAAATTGTGTTCCTGATCGCGTTTAGTTATGAACTTCGCGCTTCAGTTATGAACTTCGCGCTTCAGTTATAGAGACGCATCGATTCTTCTTTCATTTGTGTTTTGCAGTTGATGCTCTTCCACGGTATTTCTATTGAAGTGGTTGGCTACAAGTCGCTCACGCTAGACGAAGCATCCCGAACAGAAACAGCTAATGTTCCACTGTTTTCCGCGGTCCTCAGATGGGCCTGGCTGGCCAGTATGTTGATTAATGAGATGTGCCTGACCATCACGTATCTCACCATGACCAACATCACGCACGCTGTGGCCTCAGTAGTATTGTTAAACAGTTGCAGAGTGTGCTGCAGGCAACTCCAGAAATTCACATGGAAAGTTTGGGCTAGAGATGTGAAGGAAGGGATAGAAGGAATAAGTTTTACATAGTTCTAAAAGTCATTGCGTGCGTTCATTCAAACACCACACTCATCCAACAACACAGCTCCGACACTGGTCGCCGTTTATTCTCTCCAGCAATCACCCCAGGTGAAGAGTTTCGCAAAGCCATTGCATTGATCAACTAGTAAAACCTCTCCATGCGGATCCGTCAATAACCAAAATCTTCCGTTTCAGGCATCTTTCTCCTTCTAAGAAGCGATCGTTCTTCAAACATACCTATTCTTGCATACATATTTTGATTCCTTTACATTCATACGCCTATCCATGCAAGCTCTCTTGTTTCTATGAGTTTTTATTCTTTCCATCCTTAGAGTCTTATTCACGTTCCAACTCGTTCTTCTTCGGTCTAACTCTCTGTACGCTACCATCATTCACGTTACCTGAATCAGAATGGCGATTCCCGGTCAATTTTGACAAGATTACTCACATTCTCAACGTGCAAATATCATTTTTCTCTACAAAAATTGAAGAAGTTGAACTTACGGTTTAAAAAATCAAGTTACGATAACAAAAAAAAAAAACGAATTTCCAACCAAATAGTTCATTCTTTAACCAATGTGATAATTTTTTAATAACAAGATGTCGAATTCCGAACTAAAAAAAAAATGTTTTTTAACCAAAAATGAAACAGTATCATTTTAAATTCAAAATTCCAATTGCAAATCAAGCATAAAAGTTATATAGAAAAACGAAGAATCTCCAACTGAAGGAGTTGAGTTTTCAAACGGATAAATTAACTTCTATTGAAAAAGATGAATTGTCAACGAAAATTTGAATACTCAAATTTCAAATTGAAATAGGGGATTTTCAACTAAACCAATGAATTTCAAACTGAAACTATGGGATTTTCCATTGGAATAAGTTAAATTATCAGTTGAAAACAAACTTTTCAGTTTTAGTTTTTAAGTTTTAATAGTTCAATTTTTGACAAACATGTGATTTTAAAACAAACATAGGATTTTTCAACTAGATGAATGTTCGACTAAAATGAAAAATGTTCGACTGTATAACTTGAATTGTTAATAGTAAAGAAGATTTTTTGAAGAAGAATATTAACTTTCGAAGAAAATTATAATGTTCTACCAAAACATCGATTCTTCAACATAATATGAGCAGTTCCAACGAAATAATTGAATTTTTAATTCAAAATGAAAAATTTTCGCCGGATTGTTCAATTTTGAACTAGACGATTTCTGGATGGATAGGGGGTTGAGGCAGTGGTGCCTGCTTAGCCCAACACTTTTCGCGATCCTAATCGCTGACATGGAGAAGGAGATAGAGGAAGGAGTGGTAGGGGGAGTAAGGGTAGGAGAGGTTAGAATTTGGTCACTCGCATATGCAGATAACAGTGTTGTTGGCAAAAAACAAGGTCCTAAAGGAGATGATGAAGAGGTTGAGAAGATACCTGGATAGGAGTTGGTTAGAGTTAAATGCAGAAAAGCCAAGGTTATGGTGTTCAGGAG
Organism: Neuroterus valhalla; assembly: GCA_011762715.2. Lineage (NCBI taxonomy): Eukaryota > Metazoa > Arthropoda > Insecta > Hymenoptera > Cynipidae > Neuroterus > Neuroterus valhalla. The sequence continues at coordinate 11,781 of WSXT02003866.1, forward strand.
ACGGGGTGGAAGGGATGAGGGAGGAGTTTAGAAGTGGAAGGGGGCGGCTGTACAGGAAGCGAAAGAGTGTGTCTACCTAGGTTCCCTATTCAGGAGAAATGGGGAAGTGAATGGTCATATAAAAGAGAGAGTAAGGAGGGCAAATGTTGTGATGAGGCAGGTGGAGGGATTGGGAAAGAGAACGTTTGCAGATGACTTTGAAAGGAGGATAAAGCTGTTCGACTCGCTTGTGATAAGTGTGCTACTCTATGGAATAGAGGTATGGGAACGGAAAGAAAGTGAGGTGGTTAATAGGGTACAGGAGAGGTACATCAAATGGACACTGGTGTTGGACAGAAGGAAGAAAGGTGTATGAGATTGTTAAGAGGAACGGCATGGAGAGAGAGAGAAGGCAGAAGGAGAGGAGAGGATCAGAGGGTCAAGGTATAATGAGCAATATGGGTGGATTATGCCAATAGACAGAGCGCGATATTTGTGTGAGAAAGTAGAGATAGAGGGTCAGGAGACAATAGCAAGGTTGAGATATGGAAGCATGGAGGGCTTTAATAGGTTCCGTCTTCCTAAGGGGGAGAGAATGTGTGATTCGTGTGGGAAGGGGTATGCAAAGATGGAAAACTGGGTAGAAGAATGTGAGTAGGTGAAAAGGAGTGGAATAAGCATGGAGGGAATATTGCGTGAAAGAGGAGAGAAAAGGGCGATTGCATGGGCGGAAGGGGTGTTGTGGTCAAGATGGAGGAGAAGAAAAGGAAGGAGGAAGAGGAATGGAGATAGAGGTGTAAGGAGAAGAAGTAGATGTAAGGAAGATGTAAATAATGTAAATAGTAGATGAGGAACAGCGAATAAGGCATAGTCGATAAGAAATAGGTAGGAACTGCGGAGGCAGAGTTTGGCAATTCGAGGCTGGCGAAATAAAGGGAAATGCGTGCGAGGTGAAGCGAGGAAGGCAAGGCAATGCGAGCGATCATAATGTTAAGAAACATTGTACAAAATGTGTGAGGATGTTAGAGATAAGTACTTTATGTAAAAAAAAAATTTTTTGTAGAACATGGTGGTGTAAGCAACTCAATTTTTCAAGGCCAATAGGCTGAAGAATAAACATTTATCTATCTATCTACAAAAAACGCAAATCTCCCACGAAGTACATATATTCTCAAAGAAATAGTTTTATTTTCAAATTCAAAAATCAATGTTCAACTAAATACTTGAACTTTCACCAAAAAAAGGTGAATTGATTCTTTCAAAAGTAGCAACATTTTCAAACAGAGGTGGATTTAGAATAAAAATAATGCAACATTATCAAAAGAGAAATATTTTCAACGTTTCAGTTTAAATTTTGAACAAAGAAATTGATTTTTAACTAAAAAAGGATGAATTTGCAATGAACAATGTGAATAAGCTCTCTATCATAATTCAGAAATATTTCTTCTTCGGAATACAGCTTGTACCCTAACGACTGCTTAAAGTAATTTCATTATTCAAAATTAAGAGAAGGGAACTTTGAAATTGTGACGTCCAGGTCTCGCTATCATGCAGCACGGTGGGTGCAACCACAGAAGTTTCGTAAAACATGGTGGTGTGAGCTACTCAATTTTACAAGGCCGATAGGCTGAAGAATAAACTTTTATATATCTATAAATTGTAATATTATAGCAAATATCAAAGTAATAATGAAGAATGAAATTTGTACTTTATTTTGCACTAAAACAAGCAGTTCTGGATCGAGATAAATGAATTAATATGGGATACATTTTATACATTAGGATTAAAGATAGGAGAGAAGAGCTTACGTATTGGAAAAATTTTTATCGAGTGGGAAGCACGAGACACGCGATGAGAATGTATTCTTTTAAGTTGAAGAAATTTTAACAAAAGAGCATTCACAATCATCATAGCCGACGTCTTGCTCTTCAGTTTTTGAAAAGGTCGACACAAATGTCTGGAAGTACAAATACCGAGCGCGTAGTGTAAGTTAAATATATTACAAAGGGCGAAGCGCGAGATCTGGCGGACGCGCGGTCTAGGCGCGCTGAAACTATTTGCTTTTCAAGTAATTTTTACCAAATTTGTTGATTTTTTTTGGGTGCACGATTTTCGTCTCATTATCTTCTTTCTTATCTTGTACAGTTTGACCGAAAAATACAATAGTTGGTTTTTTATTATTTTTTGTGTTATCGAGATTCGAAATTTTTATTTTTCAAGAAAACTAAAAAAGTTGTATGATAATCTTGTGGGCTTCCAACTAGCAACGTTTTCTTCTCTTTACTTTTTTCCTTATCGTGCGTTATTCGGCTAAACATTTATTATTTTCTTTTGTCTTTTTGAACTTGGCAAATGCTAGAAATCTGACGATTTTTCTTTATCAAAAAAATTCGTAGGGATAAATTGTTCGACATTCCGAATACTAAGAATAGCCGTACGTAGCATTTTTTAGTCTTGAAAAAAAGTGATCACAAATAATTTGAAAATGCTCTTACTTTTTTAGTTTCTATCCAAAATAGCTGGCTAACAAACTTGAACTTCAGTTGTTGACTCTGAAAGAGTGTATACATACATCATACAAAGAAACCAACAAACATACATACACACGTGCATACATACATGCATACATATATGCTTATATACATACATACATACATACATACATACACACACACACACACACACACACACACACACACACACATTCATACATTAAAACTGTTTTTCTGGTTTGAAGGGTCTCAAAACGTGGGCATTTGACAAAACGGGAGGACGAGGAGGGAATTTTACACAAATCTAATATCTTCTCTGATAAGAATATTAAAAAAATGCCATTTTCCTATTCTAATTGTTGGAACGAATTTAGGTAACGCTGGATTGTTCATAATATTCTTTGAAAATTAAAAATGATTAAATACAAATTTCAAAAATCAAGCTTTCGGGGAATGAAGTTCTTGAATACGGGTAAATAAAGTTTGATGTAGAAAAATTAGCCAACTACAAAAAAAAAAACGAAAAAGGATTTAGAGATTAAAAGGAAGAGGGTCAATAAGGCTGGTTTATGGGCCATCCACAGATTGGCCTCAAACATGTTTTATTTTATTCACCTAACTAAGTCTCATAACCCCTTAAAAGGATTTTTCCTGAGAGTAATCTGATTTCAAGATATAGTCATTTTTAGGTTCGTATTTTACATGAGTTTTCGCACTTTCAATCAAATCATGCTAAG
>WSXT02003877.1:0-14988 GCA_011762715.2 Neuroterus valhalla
AGAGTGCGAGGCGGGAATCGAACCCACAACCAGACAGTACCGTGGGACCAAAGCTCATGCCTTAGCCCCCACGACCAACTGACCACTCCCACGAAGTTCATTATTTAACCAAAGTGATGAATTTTCCAACAGAATTATGAACAGTTTAAATTGAAAACCAAGAGGATGAATTTTCAACTAAAATGATAAATATTCAACCAGAGCACTTCAATTTTCAACGAAGGAGTTGAATATTCAAACAAGGAGACTATTTGTAAAATAGAAAGATTAATTTTCTACCAAAAAATACAATGTTCTTACAAAATAATTGAATTTTGAACTGAAAAAATAATTGCTTTCAACCGAAAATGGAACAGTAACATTTTGAGTTTGAAACCTCAATTTCATACCAAACATAAGAGTTTTTTACTAAGCCAATGAATCATCGCCTGAAAGAGTTAAATTTTCAAACAGATGAATTAATTTTTAGCGAAAAAGATCAATTATTGTCAACCAAAATTTCATAACTCAAATTTTGAATTTAACCAAACAAATGAATTTTCAACTACAACTATGGAATTTTCATCTGGAATAAGTTCAATTTTCAGTCGAAAAAAGATTACTTATAACCCAGAAAAATTAGCTTGTATCTAAAAAACTAACTTTCAAACAAATCAATTTTGAAGCAAAATGATGAATCTCCAAATAAAATTGTAAGTGTTCAACTGAAGCAGTTGAATTTTAAACCAGAAAGAAGAGTTTTTACCTGAAATGATGAACCCTCCACTTGAATAATTAAAATTTCGGCCAAAAATTAATTTTCTACTAAAAAATACAATTTGCCAACAAAATGGTTGAATTTTGAACTACAGAGGTAATAATTTTCAACCAAAATTAGAAAAGTAACATTTTTTGCTTAAAAATTTATTTTGAACCAAACATGAGTTTTCAACCAGAAGAATTTTCGACTGATATGAAAAATATTCAACTGTTTATCTTGGATTGTTAACCGTAAAAAAGAACTTGCCAATAAGAAAAGTAACTTTCGAAGAAAAAGACCAGAAAATCCATTTTTTCAAAAAAATATAAGAGTTTTTAGCGGAATAATTGAATTTCCAATTCAAACAAGAAAAGTAACTTTCGAAGAAAAAGATACTTTTATACCAAAAATCATTTTTTCAATAAAATATAAAATTTCAGTGAAATAATGGAATTTTCAATTCAAACAAGAAAAGTAACTTTCGAAGAAAAAGATAATTTCATACCAGAAAATCCATTTTTCCAAAAAATATAAGAGTTTTCAGCGAAATAATTGATTTTTCAATTCAAAAAAGAAAAGTAACTTTCGGAGAAAAATATACTTTTATACCAAAAATCATTTTTTCAACAAAATATAAGTTTTCAGCGAAATAATGGAATTTTCAATTCAAACAAGAAAAGTGAATTTCGGAGAAAGAAAAATTTTGTACCAAAAATAAATTTTTCAACAAAATATAAGAGTTTTCAGCGAAATAATTGAATTTCCAATTCAAACAAGAAACGCAACTTTCGAAGAAAAAGATAATTTCATACCAGAAAATTCATTTTTTCAACAAAATATAAGAGTTTTCAGCGAAATAATTGAATTTCCAATTCAAACAAGAAAATTAACTTTCGAAGAAAAAGATAATTTCACATCAGAAAATCCATTTTTCCAACAAAATATAAGATTTTTCAGCGAAATAATTGATTTTTCAATTCAAAAAAGAAAAGTAACTTTCGGAGAAAAATATACTTTTATACCAAAAATCATTTTTTCAACAAAATATAAGTTTTCAGCGAAATAATGGAATTTTCAATTCAAACAAGAAAAGTGAATTTCGGAGAAAGAAAAATTTTGTACCAAAAATAAATTTTTCAACAAAATATAAGAGTTTTCAGCGAAATAATTGAATTTCCAATTCAAACAAGAAACGCAACTTTCGAAGAAAAAGATAATTTCATACCAGAAAATTCATTTTTTCAACAAAATATAAGAGTTTTCAGCGAAATAATTGAATTTCCAATTCAAACAAGAAAATTAACTTTCGAAGAAAAAGATAATTTCACATCAGAAAATCCATTTTTCCAACAAAATATAAGAGTTTTCAGCGAAATAATTGATTTTTCAGTTCAAGCAAGAAAAGTAACTTTCGGAGAAAAAGATAATTTTATACCGAAAAATCCATTTTTTCAACACAATATATGAGTTTTCAGAGAAATAATTAAATTTTGATTTCAAACAAGAAAAGTAACTTTCGGAAAAAAGATAATTTCATACCAAAAATCAATTTTATCAAAAAAATATATGAATTTTCAACGAACTAATTAACCAATCCATAACGACGAATATTCATCAAAACAGTTGAATTCCGAACTATAAAAGACCATTTTCCACTAAGGATAAAATATATAAATTTCCAGTTAGAGAAATCAATTTCATACCAAACTGATGGATTCTCAGATAAAATTATGAATTTCCAACTGGAATAAATGTACTTTATGCGAAGAAGGTGAATTTCCAAACATAAAGAATAATTTTCTACAACAAAGGCGTCTTTTCAACAAAGGAAATAAATTCAGGAAGAAATAGTTTAATTTTGAAATTCAAAAATCAATATCTTCAACTAATGACTTGAATCTCCACTAAAAACAGATGAAGTGATTTTCAACAAAGTAGTCACACTTTCAATCAGAGGTGGATTTTATATTAAAATAATGCACCTTCAACAAAAAAGTGTAATTTCCAACAAAAGAATTTCATTTTCAACCAAGTAGTTGATTTTTTAACTAAAACAGGAAGAATTCGCAATAAACAATGTGAACAAGTTTACTATTATAACTTAGAAATATTTCTCATTCGAAATGCTACTCATCCTACTCTAAACAATGTTTGAGGTACTTTCTTCATTTAAAATTATGAAGAGGGGACTTTCAAATTTTGACGAATTTTAAATTGGAATAGCAATTTTCTGAATTTCCTCTTTTATCATTTCGAATACTTGAAGTATTAAAACTCCCTGTCTCAAGTCAGGTAAATAAGGAAAAAACAAATAAAACATGAAAAAATAATATATTTTTTTTTTTGAAAAATTGAGAAAATGATTTGTCCTGTATGTTTGGGCTATCAACAATTCCATTACACAAACTTCGGTCAGCTAAATGAATCTCAGAAAGCAATAAATTTGAAAAAGGTTTTTTTATATTGGAAAAAATTAAAATTCTTGCTCTCATAAAGTATATAGATATATTCAAAAATTTTCAGAATCAGACTAAAGGAACGTTACATTCTCAAAATCAAATGAGATATCTTTTCAATTCATAGAAAGAAAACGATCATTTCTCGTATTTTTACGGTAAAATTTTTAATTGTCTAGGTTGAGTCAAGAAAACTCCCGGTTTTTAATCAAATTCCCGGTCATTTCCCGGTCAAGTCGCCATCCTGATATAGTTCACAGTTCTTACCTTGACTTTCGAGGCACGCGTATCACAGGAACGGTTGAGGCTTTGTTCTCTGGATCCACAGTTTGTAATAGATTCTTCTGACTGATTCGCATGCGAAGACTAAAACAAGTTGGATAAAACAAAGAAGAAAGTTAGCTTAAGATGAGAAAATCATATAAATATTTAAACTCATTTCTGTACTGATTGTTGATTTACTAACTTCCACTCCAGTTCCATGGCCATCCGATTTTCTTCCTTTCTTTAACTTTTGTCGAATGCCAGCCTCGGATCTTCTTCTATCCCTTTCTTGTTTTCTTTTCTCTAAATACTCTGGCGGTGAAGAATACTGCTTTCTTGCCAAGACTTTGTCTATTGTGCTGCAGTCTTCTGCAATTAGGAACAAAAATCTAAGATTCGGTTACTAGCTCTACAGGAAAAAAGAAAAGGAAATTTTTGGGATAATACCTTCCGATTGCCTCTGTCCGATTTGCAAAACTAGTTGTCGCGCATGCGATGGTATCACTGCATTGTAATTCTCGAGAATAACGCTCTTTATTTGGAGAGTCCATTCCCTCTTTTGTTCCAAATTTCGTGCCTAAAATGAAAATAAATAAAACTTTTTCAAAAGCTCAAAATAAAATTCAATGATTAAGAATTAAAGTTAGAAATCAGTTCAACCTTTCGAAATTGAAGGGATTGAAACTAAACAGTGTAATCGAGTTGCGCCCTATGGTCGAAAACAACAGGGGGTCGGACAGAGTTGCGTCCTTGCCCTTCGTTCCTTCTTTCTCTCTCCACTCGTCGCTTCACCCTCCTTCCTCCTCACCCTATTTCACGACTAACAGTCCGATACGAAAACGGAAGAAGCCATTAGAATCACTTGATTTGAATGAGTTTTTAAGGATTTCTAACTAACATCTTATTTTCCTTATTTTCCCTTCGCACTTTATCCAGGCTTAGGACTGGCAGCGTTTTTTACTATAATACTTATCATTTATTACACTTTGAGCTAAAACGGGAATTCCCCAAAATACTATGTAAAGAATAGTATCCAAATGGCTTGTCATTTACTATTTTCAGATAAAAACATAATGAAAATAGCAATTGTCACGCATGATATAATATTTTATATCTTGCTATTTACTATTTTCAGATAAAAAATACCTAATAAATTTAGCAATTGTCACGCATAAAATAATTTTTAAATATCTTGCCATTCACCATTTTTAGGTAAAAACATAATGAAAATAGCAATTGTCACGCATAAAATAATATTCAAATATCTTGCTATTTACTATTTTCAGATAAGAATATAATAAAAATAGCAATTGTCACGCATAAAATAATATTCAAATATCTTGCTATTTACTATTTTCAGATAAGAATATAATAAAAATAGCGATTGTCACGCTTAAAATAATATTTAAATATCTTCCTATTAACCATTTTCCGATTAAAACATAATGAAAATAAGAATTGTCACGCATACAATAATATTCAAATATCTTGCTATTTACTATTTTTAGGTAAAAATATAATGGGAATGGCAATTGACATGCATAAAATAATATTCAAATAACTGGCTATCTACTATTTTTAGGTAAAAACATAATGAAAATAGCAATTGTCACGCATGAAATAATATTTATATATCTTGCTATTTGCCATTTTCCGATTAGAACATAATGAAAATAACAATTGTCACGCATAAAATAATATTTAAAAATCTAGCTATTTACTATTTTTAGGTAAAAAATACCTAATAAATTTAACAATTGTCACGCATAAAATAATAATCAAATATCTTGCTATTTACCATTTTCCGATTAGAACATAATCAAAATAACAATTGTTACGCATAAAATAATATTTAAATATCTTGCTATCTATTATTTTCAGAAAAAAATACCTAATAAATTTAACAACTGTCACGTATAAAATAATAATCAAATATCTTGCAGTTTACCATTTTCCGATTAAAACATAATGAAAATAACAATTGTCACACATGAAGTAATATTTAAATATCTTGCTATTCACTATTTTCAGGTAAAAACATCATTAAAATAACAATTGTCACGCATAAAATAATATTTAAATATCTTGCTATTTTTGATTTTCAGGTAAAAACATAATGAAAATAGCAATTGTCACGGATAAATTGATATTTAAATATCCCGCTTTTTACTATTTTTAGATAAAAATATAATTAAAATAGCTTACACCAGTAAGTTTTTTGCATTCTGAAGCTACATAAGAAAATGTTAGTGGTGGTTTCAACTTTTGAAGCAACTACCTCCATTCTGAACTACCCTCACTCCTCTCATGTGACGGCCGCCATTCGACTAGTGGGGAAAGTAGATTTCGACCATAGGACGCAACTCGACTGCAGCCGAAACTAAAAACTTGTAGATGTATTCGAATTACTTTTTACCTGTAAAGTATACTGCAAACGTGGATTGTCGAAGGGGATGACGTGAAAGCTAAAAGGTTCTCCAGGAATGCTTTCAATCAACATTAGATTTGAACACTATAAATAAATAAATATTATTATAGTAAATTAAACGAATCGGAAATATGAGAAGAAATATTGAAAATTAAGTTGAAGAAAAGATTTCTTTTAGTTTCTAAAAGTGAAGCAATGTACCATAATGTGAGTTTTATAGACAAGCAGGCCATCTACTTTCTTTTTGGTCAGGAGAAGCATTTTTTCGAAGAGGAAGGCGTGTCTGGGAGCTTTGGCACCTCGCATACGGAATCTTCCTTCCGCGACCAGTTCTCCACTCGTGGTCAAGTCGGGACCAGTCCAGCCGTACAATAGAGACTGTATTTCTTGAACCCGCACAGCGTGTTCGTGTTTCTTTTGCATTTCATTGATATGATCCGCGATACCGTTCATCGCTTCCAGAGCACCTTCTATCGCTTTACTCCCCTCGACTTGGTTTTCTTTGTCGTAATAGCCAGCACCATACTCTTTCGCCAAATTCTAGAAATAAAGAGAAAACAATCATTCAATACAATTGAATTACGAACGATCTATTTTTCAATTATTTCATTCTGCAATAAAAATTTACCAAAGTTTTTATTTATATCAGTTGCTGGTTGCCAGCGACATAATAAGTTCAAAAAATGGAAAAGTAACTAAAATTGCAGTTTTTAAGTTCGAGTTCAAGCTACCCTATCCAGGCGATGTCAGATTCTAATGTCCGATACCTCTTTCAGCCGCAGGTAATTACAAGATATGAGATTCTTCAATTCTGGATTTCACAATTTTTAAATTCTATATTCGAAATCTGCGGGTTTTAGCGACTGTTAGTCAATTGAACATGCATTTTTTTTCTTTGTTTGTTTGATCAAAAATCAATTTTTACCAAACCTATTTAGTGAAAATATTAACAACTTGATTCAAAAAAAGTTTGTTCAAAATTTATAGTCAAGGATCAGAATTCCAACTATTTATAATAAACAGATCCTCCCCAAACAAATAGTTGTATAGTCAACAAGGAAGCTGAATTTACACCAGAAAAAAGTTTCAGCCAAAAACGAAACAAGTTTCAAACGAAAAGTTGAATCTCCAAACCTGAAATTAAATTTTTGTCATTCTAGAGCCATGAAATGAGTATACGGAATATTAGTGAAGGTGAAGTAACTTATTTATAAATTTATAAAAATTACTAAGAACATTATGTTAAAAATTCATACTTTTTGGTTTAAAATTAAACTATCCGTTGAAAATCCGTCTCGTTTGGTTCAAAATACATCAATTTTGGTGAGATATTCAACAAATTAGTTGAAAAAAGCTTATTTGTTGAAAAACTCATATTTTAGGTTTAAAATTACGACTATTTTTTCAGAAATGTGTCGATTTTGTATGAGAATTCAGATTAAAAATTCAACATTTATGATAGTAAATCATTCTTCAAAGGTTTGTAATTTGAATATTCGTTGCAGTGTTGGAGTTGAGAAATCAAATATTTTGAATAAATTCCGTCTTTTTGCTTGCGAATGTAGCCATTCAGGTCAAAATTAGTTTCTTTTGTTGAAAAAAAAAATTTTTTTTCGAGTTGAAAATTCAACTACTTTGCTAACAATTGGAAATTCAACTGGTTTGGAGAGAATTTGTCTTTCATGAACAAAAATTTTATAATTTCGTTGGAAATTAGCCTGTACGTTAAAAATAAAAATTTGCCTATTAGAATAAAACCCTTTCGTAGGAAATTACACTTTTTTGGCAAAAATCCAATCTCTTTGGTTGAAAATTCAACAATTTATTTCGTTCAAAAAGTCACCTCCTTCTTGGTTACAAATGCGATTCTTCTTTTGAAAATCCGTCTACTCGAATTGTTCTTCTTGGACCCTAGTTTGTTAATTTTGTTGGAAATTCAACTCTTCTCTTTGAAATTCAGTTTAACTATTGTTAAGAATTAATTTCTTTTTATTGCGGTAATTTCTCTTGATGAAAATTCAACTTTCTTATGAAGAATCGATTGTCTTTGATTCCAAAGTTACTATTCGGTTGAAATTCGTGTTTTTTCTGACAAAAAAATATTAAACTTTTTTTACTTTTCGATCAAAAATATTTTTCTGGTTTGAAATGGGAATCTCTCGTTCGAAATTCACCTTTTTTTTTAATTTATCCGTTTTGTTGAAATAACTCTTTCTTTGTTGAAAATTAAACATATTTGTAGAGAATTCCATAGGTTTTTGGTCAAAAATTCAATAATTTATTTGAAATTCGTGTTCTTCTTGATTGAAAAATATGTCTTGGTTGAAAATTCATCTTTTCTGTTGAAATTTGTTCCCCACTCTTATTTCTATTGGTAGGAATTTCATAGTTTTTTGTTAAACTTGCAACTGTTTGGTTCATAGTGATTCTGTTTTTTTGCAATATTATATTTTGGACTGAAAATTTAAGAAGTAACTTTACATTTGAAAGTGATATTTTTTGGTTGAGAATTAAATACTTTGCTGAGAACTCGTTTTATTTTTCTATTTGAAGTTGTTTTTTTCGAACAGAAATTTATTTACATCATTTTTGGTTCAGAATGACCATTTTTTAGTGGAAAATTAATGTGTTTTGTTGAAAATCAACTTTTTTGAAATTTAACGTAACTTTTTTTTATTGTAAATTCCACAATTTAGTTGGAAATTTGTTCAAATCTTTACTGAGAAGTCTTCCATAACTGATTATTTCGTAGAAATGTCAAAATCCGGCCGTTCCCATTTTTCCTGATCAGCGCTTAATCAGAAATAGAGAAAACTATACAGGGCCCTACTTAATCCCAATCTAAATCTTTACACGGGTACAGAGAAAAGAAAAACTAAAAAGGGTCGGATGTGACAAATTTGCCATGACTGTATAAAAAATATTGCTCATTCAATGATTACAAACATTTGTCCGTACGTTTAGACACACCACATGAAAAAAACAGTTTTCTTTATTTGCCTCTTTCAGATGGCCATTGTGTTGGTATTTCGAGGCCCGAAAATCAGCACGCATTCATGAGTAATTTTCTAGCGGAAAAACGTAAAGCCCAATGACTGTGTGACTCATAACCACAGTCAATAAATAAATAATCTGGAAAATTCTATCACCTCAGACTGTGAATAAGTTTCTCGCTAATTTACCACGGCTTCTTGGTTACTCTGATACAGCCTTCGGCTCATTGAAATTATGCATCTGCTAATGAGAAATCGACGTTTTGGGGAAAAATTCTATTATTTGTAATAAAAAGAACAGTTGAGAAGGAGCTTCGCTCGTGCGCTAACCTCCGACTCATGCTTCCAGCCTCCGGCTCATGCTGCAATTTTTCCACACCTCGACAATCCTTGTCTTAAAGATCCCCGAGGCCTACGAATTTATTGTTCGAAATATCTCCATTTGATACTGAAAGACCTTCGAAGAAGTTTCATTCGCCTTTGCACTCTCGGAAGACACCTCAATTGAACCCCGCATAATGGGAAAAATCATAAAAAACGAACTTAACTCAGGATCCGACACTTTACACCTAAGAATGGTTTCATTTGATGTCCGAACATATAAGTTTCATCCGTCTAGCTTTTTCAGACCCCCTCCGTCTTCTACAACTCAGATTTTTTAAATAAAGAAAAAAAGTCTACCCACCGCGCAGGCACATTCTCATTGCACGCTACGAACGCGGTTCGCTTCGCTCGCAGGTTTGAGCCGCCTAAGGCGCGCTTCATTTGTCTCTCGCTTAAGTATTGTTTGCACAGATGGAAGTGCAGGTTTTCAACAGTTTTTCAAGGTTTGCGGCTCTGTGTAAGCATTAAACTGTAGACTGAATCAGGCACGTATGTGGCCGAGCGCGAAGTGCGAGATCCGAAAGACGCGCGCTCTAGGCGCGCTCAAGCTTGCAAGCCGCGCGCTTAGCGCGTCATGAGAATGTGCCCACGTAGCGCGCAAATTAAAAAAAAATCTATTTCGTTGGATAAAACCAGGACCATTGGTCGAAAATGGCTGATTAGGTACCTCGTCCTTTCTTCTGTGGCCTTAAAGACATGTGCCAAAGCACAACCCAATATGATCATTCTTTTGAAACTCATCGAGTCTACAGATTACAGACTACAGACAGACACTTTCGTAAGAGTCGTCTTTTCTGACTCAGGGTGTCTCAAAACGTAAAGATTCCATCAAATTCGCGAAAGTCAACTTCCACATAAAACCAAATACCCTCTCATTCAGAATGAGAATGTAAAAGAAAAAACTTCTGGACCTAGCACTTTCAGGACATCCCTGTTTTCAACTCCTGGGATTCAACAAGATCTACAAATAAACAAAAAATGCCTGAATTTCCGGAACAAAATTTTACGATTTTACTCGCGGTTTTCACGCATGTGTTGAAATTTTTTTTCCTGAATAGACGACTTTATATAACTCAGAATCGTTCGGTGATACCTTCTCTCACTTCCATTCTTTGAGGTTTGGCCAAGTTGTTTTCAATTTCTGCTCTCGCTTTAAAGTTGCACCAAGCACTTCATTGCCTCAAGTGAAGATAAGATATCTGATAAGGTCTAGTATATAAGGCAGTGAATTCATTACCAATTTCTCAGCATCTGTTTCCGAAATCTACCTAGCAGAAATGAAGGTCGCTTACTTCATTCCAACGATTGCGTTGGCAATTTTTCTGAATTTCGCTGGTAAGTGTAATGAAAGTCACCATATGTCGGGGTATGGCAAAAACATCCTTTTTCCGTATTTTCGACTTTTGATCCCAAAGTTTTTTTGAGTTTGTAAAGGTTTTGTGTATAGATGTTTCTAAAAACACGATTGTTCATTTTTTGAACATGAGAAAAACATTGATTCTACTTAAAAGCTGACAGTTTTCTGCCAACGTGGCACGACATGAATAAATGAAATTAAATTTCTCATATAATGCGTTATAATTTATGGATAAATAAGTATGATTGGGTTAACCATATGTCAAGCTTCCACGAACATATCCCTTTTGTGTTGTTTGCGAATTTGTCCTAACGTGTTTTTAACTTCGTCCGTGGTCTCGTCTGAGTTTTTTGGTAATCGAATTTTCAATTATTTGAATCAAAAACAAACATTGAGTCTCAGTGGAGTATAATAATTTTCTGCCAATGTGGCAACTAATAAAAACAGCTATTTGGTTTTCATAGTTTCTTCTAGTTTTAGGAATAACGAGTAGAATGAACCATATGTCGGTTTCCCTAATCATCCCTTTTTTCATGAAGCTTGCGAATTTTGTCCTGGAGGATTTTTGACTTTGCTCGTGGACTATTTCGGCTTTTCTGGAGAAGAATTTTGTTGTTTTTTGAATAAGATGAAAAAAATTGAGTCGAAGTAGAATATGATAATTTTTTCCTAACACAAATCAGGGTGGCGATTTGGCAGATAATTTCAAATTCTCGGTCATTTCCCGGTTTTTCCCGGTCAAGTTTTTCAAGTTTCCCGGGCAACTAGAAGTAACATATTCATATTTGTCGCAAGAATGCAAACATTTATTTCAATTCGTGATGTTCATTTTAAACATCCTTTAACAGAACAGATGACGAATTTCAAAATAAATCAATTTTGAAGAAAGTACTCAAATTTCCCACGAAAAAAAAACATTTTTTTTTTACAATAGTTGAAACAGTTAAACTTACAATTGAAAAAAAAATCAATTTGCGATAACAAAAAAAAATGATTTCTAACAAAATAGATCATTTTTTAACCAAGAAAATGAATTTTGAAATAACATTATGAATCTTCGACTGGAGTAGTTTAAATTGCAAACCAAGAAGATGAATTTTCAACTAAAACGATAAATATTTAACTAGAGCACATCAATTTTCAACGAGGAAGGTGAATATTCAAACAAGGAGAATCATTGATAAATAGGAAGATTGATTTTATACCAAGAAATACAATGTTTAACCAAAATAGTGGAATTTCGAACTGAACAAAAAATATTGTTCTCAACCGAAAATGGAACAGTAACATTTTTAGTTTGGAAACACAGTTTCAAACGAAACATAAGAGTTTTTCACTAAAACAGAGAATCATCAACTGAAAGACGTAAATTTTTAAACAGATGTATTAATTTTTAGTAAAAGAGCTAAATTACTGTCAAACAAAATTTTAATATTCAAATTTTGAATTTGACCAAACAAATGAATTTTTAACTACACCGATGGAATTTCCAATTGTAACAAGTTAAATTTTCAGTTGAAAAAATTACTAATAACAAAAAAATTAGCTTGTATAAAAAAAAACTAACTTTCAAAGAAATCGGTTTTAAACTAGAATAGTTGGGGTTTTGACCAAAAATTAATTTTCAACCATAAAATACAATTTTTCAACAAAGTGGTTGAATTTTGAATTATAGAAAAGTAAATTCCAAAGAAAAAGATAATTTCATTTCAAAAACATCCATTTTTTCAATGAAATATGTGAATTTTCATCAAAATAATTGAATTCTCAACGAACTGATTAATCAATCCATGAAGACAATTTTCCATCCAAATAGTGGAATTTTGAACAAGGAAAGATCATTTTCCACTAAGGATGCATGAAACAGTCAAATTTCCAGTCAGAGAAATTACTTATCAACCAAACTGAAGAATTCTCAAGTAAAATGATGAATCTTCAACTGGAATAAATTTATTTTATGCGGAAAGGGTGAATTTTCAACCATAAGGATTAATTTCTTACAAAAGAGTCGAACGTTCAACAAAGGAAATATATTCTGGATTTTGGGTTAAAATAATGCACCTCCAACAGAAAAGTTCAGTTTCCGACAGAATAGCACTCCTACTCTAAAAACTGTTTGGAGTACTTTTTTCATTTAAAATTAAGAAGAGGGGACTTTCAAATTTTGACGAATTTTAAATTGGAAGAGCAATTTTCTTCATTTTCTCTCTTCTCAATTCGAATACAAATTATTTTTAAAAGTTCCCATTCCATGTGAAAGAATCCCTGTCCCAAGTTAAATTATACTTCCTCACTGAAACTTCCTGCCCTAAAATAAAAACTATAATTATTTTTTTAAATTCCCTGTCACAGAGCAACATAAAGTAAAGATATATCTGGGTTATATCCTGGGTTTTTGCAAGTAGAATTTTTTACTTTTTTTTTTGAAAGAATGGATCAAAGCCTGATGATCATGAATTTCATCCGAATAATGAAAAAGCACTCTTATTCTCCTTTTGAAAAAAAAAACGTTATAAATCTCTATTTTTGTTTCGTTTAGATTCTTCGCGAGCAGAAATTTCGCCTTCCAGTCCAAATCCACTTCTTATCCACTATGAGGCGACAATTTCACTAGGCAATAAAGTGCAAGTGCTGAGGGATGTTTATGATAAAAAAGAAATTGTGGATATTAGGCTCAATGCATTCCAAAAGATTCCATATGACGACCCGAATCTGGGTTGGGAAAAACGTCATGATCCTAAGCTAAATTTGTATTACTTAAAGTACTGGAATGGTGCTAACAAAGTAGTCGCATATTCACCAGTGACTTTGGAATACCTGGCTCCTCTGAAAGATCTACACAATGCACGAGAATAATACGTATCCCTGTCGATTCCCTTCCGAAAAATAAGCTTCAAGACCATGTAACCGTTTATGCTCGGGAGTTTCGGTTTCCTACAGTTTTCCACTCCCTGACCAAATTTTCATGCGAATGCGAGCGCTTCTAATAAGATTCCGGCTGCAGACGATCTTCAATAGGAGGAGGGATTTATTTAACTGTTCGAAAATTCCTCCCTTCTG
This sequence comes from Neuroterus valhalla, assembly GCA_011762715.2. Classification (NCBI taxonomy): domain Eukaryota; kingdom Metazoa; phylum Arthropoda; class Insecta; order Hymenoptera; family Cynipidae; genus Neuroterus; species Neuroterus valhalla. The sequence goes on from WSXT02003877.1 coordinate 13,682, forward strand.
GTAGAAATGCAATTCTTCCTAGTTCAAGATTAAACAAGTGTGCTCGAAAGTAATTCCTTTTGGGTAACATACTGATTAGTCGGTTCAAAATTCATATTTACGGATTAAAAATTCAACGATTTCCTTAAAAGTTAACTTTTTTGTTAAAAGCATTATTTTTCGTTCGAAAACACAACTTTATAGGGGATTTATATTTTTATTAAAAAATCAACAACGTGGGTAAAATTGATTCAATTCTTGAACCATAAATCTTTTTTGGTTGAAAATTCCACTATTTGGTCAAAGAGAACCTTTTTTGACAAAAAAAAGGTATTTTTGCGTTGAGAAGTTGACTGATTTCTAGAGAATTCGTCTTTTTGTCCAAGAATTAAAAAATTCGGTTAAACATTCACTTTTTTGTTTAGAATCAATACTTGTATGTTGAAAATTTTACTTTTTTGTGTGAAGAATCCTTTTTCTTTTGGTATATTTAATTTCTTCTTTTAAGTCGAACATTCGTCAGGTTTTCGAAAAGACACATCCTATTCAGTTGAAAATTCAATTGTTTTGTAAGTACCTCGTCCTTTTTTGGATTTGAAATTTTCAACAATTTAGTAGAGCTTTCTTCTTGTCCTTGACTGAATACTCTTTTTGGGCTGAACATTCAACTCTTTTGTTGTGAATTTAACTATTTTGTTGAAAATTGATCTATTTTATCGAGAAGAATCTCTTTTCTCATGAATCCAACGGTTTTGTAGGAAATTCGTCATTTTAGTACAAAATTCGACAATTTACTCCAAATTCGTGTTCTTCTCGATCAAAGATTTGTCTTGGTTGGAAATTTATCTCTTTTGCTGAACATTTGTATTGACTTTCATCTCTATTGAAAGAAATTTTATAGTTTTTATTCGGAATTGCAACTGTTTAGTGGATAATGTCTAGTTTAGTGAATATTCAACAATTTATTGGAAATTAATTTTTCCTGTTGATCCATACTTTTTTTTCAACCAAAAAAAGATTTTTTTTTGGTTGATGAATTGATCTTCTTTGATTGAAATTTGTATTATTTGTAGGGAAATCGATGTTTTTTGTAAGGAATCAATTTGGTTGATGAATAAACATTTATCTTTGCCGCTCAAAAGTTCCCCAATTTGGTTAAAATTTTGGTTCTTTCTTAACTGAGAAATCTTTCATGGTTGGAAATTCAGTAGAAATTTGATTTTGAACATTGAAATATAGTTGTATTGTTAATAATCAGTAATATTTTTCTCAAATCTGGAAAATAATGTTAAACTGTCTAGCATAAGCATCTGTCGACATATTTTTAA
>WSXT02003888.1:0-14988 GCA_011762715.2 Neuroterus valhalla
CATTCATGTGTGTGTCATTTCACGTGAAATTTACCACTTAAATTTATATTCACTCAAAGTTATATTTTTCTCGATTTTAACATAAAAGTAGAAGATGCGTATTTTTTTTAATCAATGTGATGTGTCAAATTCACAAGTTATTATAAATTAAACTTTCAGAATCTAATGAAGATCAACTTCTTGTTTTACACAAAACTTTCAACAAATTTTCACACATTTGATACCTCATTTTTATTGGCTTTATAACAATGTTTAAATCGCAACAATCGGTCTACTTTTGCGATTTTTGCTATTACATTATCGTTTCGTAATATGAGTAAAAACGGTCGTATTTTTGCGATTCAAATTTTGTTCTACTGATAAATATGAAGGATCTTTGAATGTACGTAAGCTCTTGGGAAATTGTGCAAAAATTGCCTTGTAAATGTGCCATTCAGGGGGCCCCCACAACATGATAAAAATACGGAATAATACCTTTAATAATTGAAAAACTGCCATGTTTTTATGTCCAATAAGTCAATAGCTGAATGAGTATCGTCAATCATTATTTCTTAACTCCTCTGTTACTAATAATTTGATTACAAAAGTAAAATTGAGAGGCCCTCACACCAGTTCCGCCCCGGGCCCCAAAAGCTCTTAGTCTGCTTTTGATCTTTATGCTGTTCGCCTTTTCTTCGTACCAGCTTTCAACTTTCTTAGAGTACTATTCTGCTTTCGATTACGTGAAGGCTTTTAAAAAACCTCGCTTTTCTCCTCATAGGAAAATCGATTCAGATCCAGCTGTCCCTTTGCGTTCGGAGCGAATGAATGATATTTGAGTTAACCTGGTATCGTGTTAAACACAGTTTATACGTGAGAACCTAAATCCGTGGTTCTCTTATTGTTTTGAGTATCTTTTAAGCGCATGAGAAGTTATGAAAAACGTCCAAAAATCAATGCCTTCTGTTTACACACCCATGAAAAATTGAATTACATATATATTTTTTGGAATGAGGTTAAAACAGAAACTATATATGTGCCGAAGTTAAATTTGGAACCTTATTGATTTCAGATAAAAACTACCGCCTCCAGAATGTACACAAGCACCGAGTTCCAATTGTGACGCTTCAAAGGCAGCAGCCGATATCTTCCATGTTTCGCAATAAAAAGATTTGGAAGATTCACAGTTTCTTCCTTATTATGTGTACAAAATGTCCACAAAGTATGAATAAATTACATTATTTCATTCATTGTTGAAAAAATCATGAAAATCGTTACGAAAACTCCTTCCTAAACCTATTTCCCCCCTCGAAAATTGCAAAAGCAATAACCGATTATTGTCGGGTAATAAATTATAATAGTGAGGGATCATCTATTCCAAGAAAAACACTGTTAATTTTTGAGAAACTGCTTTTTCCTTAATATTTTTTTATTATAACTATAAAAAGTTTAAAGTTTTTCAAACTCACTGTTCAACATTTCTGAATGGTTTTTTTCCCATGACTTTATGCAATTTTGGATCAATGTGAGGAATACAAAAAATGGCATACTTGAAAACTGTTCCGCGGTATGCTGCCGCATGACGCCCGAGTGCTATAATATAAGTGAAAATGGGCCGATTTTTGCGATTCAAGTTTTATTGTACTAATAATTATGAAGGACTTTTCAATGTACATAGGCTGGTGAAAAATTGTGCGAAAATTGCCTGATAAATGTGACATGAAAGAGATGCGCCGACGATCCTTATATACTCTCACCGACTAGCATTGGCATGATTAAGTTGTTCAAATTTCAACGATCCCTGCCTTCTACTGATTTATTTGAAGAGATAACTGCCAACCGGTTAAAATTCTTACGAGCATAGTTCACAACATATAGATGCTACGAGAATGCTACTTCTTGCACTGCGAAAAATTTTCAACAAATTTTTACACACATGATACTTCTTCGTTATTAGCTTTACAAGGAAGTTTGAATCGCAAAAATTGGTCGACTTTTGCGATTTTTGGTATGTCATTTTCGTTTCATGATATAAGTAAAAATGGTCTAATCTTTGCGATTCAATTTTTGTTGTACTGATAATTATGAAGATTTTTGAATGTACATAAGCTGGTAAAAAATTGTGCAAAAATTGTCTCGTAAATGTGACATGAAAGAGAAACACATAAGAAACGAAAATGAAACTTCTTGCATTTTCAAAAATTTCAACCAATTTTCACACAATTTACCAATTATTGTTATTAGTTTTACAACCAAGTTTGAATCGCGAAAATCGCGCTACTTTTGCGATTTTTGATATTTGTTTATTATCCTTTTGAATAAAAGTAAAAAAAATGTAAACGTGTCTAAGCGACATGCATGAGGAACGAAGTTCCTTCCATCGCTTAACAAATACTGAATATGAACAGTCCTAAAATAATTATATAAAAGTAATGCGTGTCTTTGAAACACGCGATAGGAACGGAGTTTCGAATACGCATATACGTACGTCCTTCTCCTTAGCACACATTGAAACCCTGTTCCTACCGCGTGTTTCAAAGACACGCATTCCGTCTATATGATTATCTGAAGAACGTTCATATCCAGTATTTGTTAAGAGACGGAAGGAACTTCGTTCCCTACACGCGTCACTTGGTTTTACTATTATTCGAAATTTTTGTACCAAATAATGACATCGTTAGATACGTATTTCCTTAATTATTTCGCTTTTCGTTTCAAAGCTTGCTCTGATACATTTTTTGAAATGCTGAAATATTCAAATCTAGGGCAAGGAGAGTGAATTTTCACTTTTGATTGGTGATTTTGCACGGGTTCGATACAATGTAATTTTTTTGTACTCTTTACTGTTACGTAATTTTCAAATCGAACTTTTGAAAATTTAGCAGCTGCTCCATAATCTTGTTCATTGCGTAATGAATGCATAATTTATGACTTGAGTCGGAAATAAATTGATAAAAAATGTTTGGGATAATCAATCAAAACTTCATCATCACTGTAACTTTGAGAACAGGTATATGCATGTTCCCTACAGATTTTATTCCGATCGTCTTATTATTGTAGGAGTTAGAGCGAGCGGAACGTAAAAATAAAATGATTTTCTATTTTTGAAAAAAGTAACAATTTCGTAATTATCTCGAAAACCGAAGAAGTTATAAACTTTTTCAAAGGATCGAAAATATGAGGAATGCTCTTTCCTGTTAAGATATGCTTCAAACAAATTGAAAATCGAACTTGAAAAAATTAAGAACAAGAATAACCAAGGGGCAAAGTAAAACCAAGGCATTTCGAGCGTGTCCCGTTGTGATCGCCGGATGCTCAATTTATTTCATCTTCATGATGGTAATGATGATAAAATCGATCAAGTAAACATTTTCCCCAGTTTAAGCGTGCTCAGACTCGCGAGGCAATGATTAATAATAATTAAAATTTGCAGTGAAAACTTTTGATTAGTTATGTGCTGTATAGAAATGTTTTCCTTCAAAATACTACGGCTCACACGAATTGTTCTTTCGATAATAATAAAAACATTGCTGATGCATAAAATGAATTTGGTTTACATAATTTATTTAACAGAATTTGCAAAAAACTGTAGCTGACCTTTATTCGAAGTTAATTGACGTGGTATTGCCTTTAAGGAAATACCACGAAAACGTTAGCCAACGTGCTTGTCTTAGCATGCTCGTGGTAGACTGGGTAAAGACGATGCAGCAGCTTGCGCCCAAAGTAACACGGCTCTACACTATTTCTCATAACTCAAAAACTTATTGACGCTCCACTCTGAAATTTTTGTGAGATACTCTCTGGAGTAGATATATTAAAAAATTATATAGGAAATAATTTATTTTGGAGATACCCTTTTCTTTGTAAATGCAATTTATTTAACATTTGTGCATGTTTCTCGAATAAATAATTACTGAATATTTTTCGCAACTAACAAAGTCAAAGTATGAACAATTATGAACTTAATTATAATACATACAGATTCTAATGAATGAAAAATTGTCACTTTTGAGCATCTCAAAAAAGTGAGCTTCATTAGATTCTGAAAGTTTAAATAATGATAACTTGTGAATTCCACACATCACATTGAAATGAAAAAAATACATGTCTTCTATATTTAGGTTAAAATCGAAAAATTTAACTATGAGTGAATTTAAATTTTAGTGGTAAATCTAACGTGAAATGACCCATATGGGAAATTCTCCAAATACAGGGAACTGTTGGGAAAAGTAAATTTTTTTAGAAAATATTTTCAAAATTTTTATTTGTGCTGGAAGCTAGATTCATTACCATAAAAATAACTTCTGAAAGTATGCACGCTTAACATTTATTTTAAAGGCTTTCGTAGCTTTTTGAAGCCACGCTTTATCTTATCATCAATTTTTTTTCAGATAAGATAAATCAATCTTTGAGTTCAAAAATGGAAGATTTTACGTAGTTTTCGGATATTATACATTTTTTGCATCCGTAACAACCAACTGCGGTACAAAATATACAATTGTTCTTAATTTCGCATCAACATAAATTCCCTCAATAATAAGGATTTAATATTAAAGTCTATAGCTTTTTATGAAAAATAATTATTACATTAATAGATGGAGGGGAGAGTGAAGAGTTGAGAGCCCGAGGGAGTTGTGAGACATTTCGATTTCTGCCATGCTGTAATTGCTTGGTCTGTTGTATGTACTGCTCAGTGTTTCTCTTGACCCAAGCTAACTTTTCAGTGAGCATTCATCGCATCTGCAGGCATTCTTGGCCTCCATGTGAATCACTCATTGTTAAATCGCACCAGAAGTTTTTTTTGATACTTGTGTTTGTGGTATTTTGAGGCCCGTTTTGCAGACAATTCTAATGGAAAGTTTATACATAACATTGCTGAGGCCATTGGCTCTATACTCGAAAACGAAAATTTTGATAATTGTTCAGTGCGTCGATAGCGATGCGTCCATTCTAAATAAGTCTGATATGGCGAGTTATGAGCCACCAGTTGTAGGGAGTTGAAGGGAGTCGATGAAGACTTCTGCATCATCTGTATGGGCACAACGCCGAAAAGATTAAATAGAAATAACGCAATACATTGTAACATGTGCGAATCCGATTAATTTTTTTGAATCTTCTAGATACATCAAATTTATCTTGAATTTCATTTTCTACTACTTTGATAAACATAAATAATAAAATATGCTGTTTTTTGACATTTTTTACATGGCTTACACCTCCCCACCAAAATTACGAATGCTGATTTTTTTACTTTTAGGCGATCTACAATATTTCAAAGACGACGGTGATTTTTTACAAATTCTTTTGTACAGTGGTTGTGTTTAGATTCCCTCTAAAAATTCAACTCAAAACATCAACAATCTATTGATTTTTATAAAGATATACCTCGAAAACCAAAACCCGGCTTACAACTCCCCACTCTCCACTATGTACGATTATATAGATATAATAACGCTTTTCAGAGATTGAGCTTTACAAGCTGCTTTTCACGACAGATTCTTTTCGGCCTTTTTGTGACTTCTACCTGATTATCTATATTTAATTTTTCCATTTGCTTCTTCTCTTGCAAATTCCGACAGTAAATTTGATTTTTGATTTTCACCTGTATGGATATCATAGACGTGGTGAACAGTGAGTGATTGTTATTGAGGTTTGCGCTGGTTTGTAGATGTAGTGAGAATCCCGTAATATTTTCTATGCCAAATCTATTTTCTTGTTCATGTGTCCACATATGAGAGTTCTGAAACCCACTCGAGCTAAATTTCAAGGTAATTGCTTAGTTATTCAAAAAATAATTCAACGATATTTAATCATACTTTTTCGAACATGAGTTTTATTATAAGATATGGTCATTAGTCTTTTTTCGATATTTCTGCCAAAAGATATTAGCGGCTCACTGTAAAGTGAAAGTAATCTAACTTGCAAATAAAATTTTTGTAATTTCACAATCTTCGAATCCGAGAGCCCGATAAACTTCATCAATTATCTTCTGTTTTGGAAATTTTTTTTACTGCTACAATTTACATAGCAATGCATAGGAAAATAACGATTACTTCTGACCGTGTGTGAATGTTGATAAGAAGCATGAATAATTGAATTAATAGACGATACTGAATATTCTCGGAGCGGAAATTGCTATGATCATGTAGGTGGTTCTCCATTTTCAGCGAGCCGCTAATAACTTTTGGCAGAAATATCGAAAAAAGACTATTGACCATATCTTATAATAAAACTCATGCTCGAAAAAGTATGATTAAAATATCGTTGAATTATTTTTTGAATAACTAAGCAATTACCTTGAAATTTAGCTCGAGTGGGTTTCAGAACTCTCATATGTGGACTATTAACAAGAAAATAGATTTGTCATAGAAAATATTCCGGGATTCTCACTACATCTACGGTCAGAATTTTTCCATTAAAGATAAAACACGACGAATTATTTCTTTTCTAACATTTTTGATGTTTTTGTGAGGGATTTCACTTTTTTTTCATTATTATCATACATTTCTTTAACTATTTTATGAATTTCATAAGCTTTGAAAATGATGGCGATGGTCCCTGTGACTCTGGCTTTGCACCAGGTGACCAAAATAAGAATCTACAGGAAGTTTCCTACAAACTTTCGAGGTTAATCTTGGTTACTCTGGATTTTAATTTGTTGAAAACTTCCAGCAGAATATCATTTTGGACACCTAGTGCAAAGCTATTTGCATGGGGACCATCGTCATCACTTTCGAGGGTAATTTTGGTCACTTTGGATATCAATTAGTAGAAGACTTCCTGTAGAATATGATTCTGAACACCTAGTGCAGAGCAAAATCCACGGGGACCTTCGTCATCAGTTTCGAGGTTTTTGTTGATCACTTCGAATATCGACTTGAGGGAAACTTCCTCTAGAACATAATTTTGGACACCTAGTGCAAAGCCATTCGCACGAAGACCATCGTCATCACTTTCGAGGTTATTCTTGGTCACTCTGGATGTCAATTTGTAGGAAACCTCCTGTAGAATATAATTTTGGACACCTAGTGCAAAGCCATTTGCACAGAGACCATCGTCATCACTTTCAAGGTTATTCTTGGTCACTCTGGATGTCAATTTGTAGGAAACCTCCTGTAGAATATAATTTTGGACACCTAGTGCAAAGCCATCTGCACGAAGACCATCGTCATCACTTTTGAGGGTAATTTTGGTCACTTTGGATATCAATTAGTAGAAGACTTCCTGTAGAATATGATTTTGAACACCTAGTGCAAAGCAAAATCCACGGGGACCATCGTCATCACTTTCAAGGTTATTCTTGGTCACTCTGGATATCGATTTGAGGGGCACTTTCTGTAGAATATCATTTTGGACACCTAGTGCAAAGCCATTTGCACAGAGACCATCGTCATCACTTTTGAGGTTATTCTTGGTCACTCTGCATGTCAATTTGTAGGAAACCTCCTGTGGCATATCATTTTGGACACCTAGTGCAAAGCCATTTTCACGGGGACCATCGTCATCACTTTCAAGGTTAATATTGGTTAATATTTTCTCATGTGAGGTATATATGTAGACTATCAGTAGTGGAAATATTCATATCGATACTGTAGAGCAAAAATAACAACGAATGTGACAATGTTCCGCTCGATTTTAACGCCATCTTTCGGATCAAAACATAGACGTACAAAAATGGCGACGAAGAAAACTGCAGATTTTGCGAGAAATGGAAAATCGAAAAGCCTTCTTATACGCAACGAAAGCGTAAAATGAATAATTTTTTAGCACATCGTTTTCAAAAAAAGAAAAAGAAAAATTCCTGAGGTGTGCTTAGTCTGGTGTTCAAATATTTTATGTAATAAAAAAAGATTTCAAGTTTCTCAAGGCTAATTTTTGGAGCATAGGTACTCGTCCGGTTTTTGAATTAGCTCTCATAACCCGGCCAGGTTATCTGACAAGCAAAAGACGTGGTACTGTTCATAATGCACGTTGAGCATGAAAAACGACAATACACAGCGCAGAAATTCATTTGAAACACCTGTTGGAGGAAACAACACAGGGACGTCTACAGCTACTTTGGACCCTGCCCTTGAAACTGCGATTTTCAAAGCGATAAGAAAGGGACAAGAAATGAAATTTAATCAAATATCTTCTAAACTCGATGCTTTCGAGTCCAAGCAAATGGCCTTCAATGAGTCTCTGGATTTATCCATCAAGGGAATAAAAGAAGATATTAAACAAAACTCCACGCGCATAGCTGTTCTAGAGGAAATTACGTCTACGAATGTCACCGATATTATTGACTTGCAAGTATCAGTTAAATCTTTCGAGAAAGAGAATATGCTGCTGAAATCACAAGTTTCTTCCATGACTCAAAAATGCCACGTCCTGGAACAAGAAGCTCTCAATATGACTCTGGAGATCCAAAGCTTACCGATTAGAGAATCGGAGGATCTAATAACTACTTTTTGCCAGATCGCAGCGATCTAAGAGGTTCCGCTCGAAAAAGCATGCATCTTGGCGATATTGAGGCTCAAACCGTCGGCGGACAAAGACCCCAATGTTTCGCCTCCTCCTATTGTAGTTATCGAATTCAACCAGCAAACAAATTGCTCTAGCATAATTGAAAAATGCAAAAAAACGACTCTCCACTCAACAATTGGGATGGGGTGAAGATTAGGCACTTTTTATTAAAGAGTCTCTCTCAAAAAATAATCGGGCTATTTACAGCGCTGCACTCAAGCTGAGGTCGGATAAGAAGATTAGGTACCTGTGGAGTACAGGGGGAATAGTTTTCTGTCGAAAGGAAGATTGAGCACCTAGAGTTTTTTTGGCTCATATCAATGACCTTGAGGTATTTCGTTAAGACAAATCTAACAAGATACTGGCTGACGCGGAAATTGGAGTTGGTTCGTCATTTAGTATTTACTATCATTTTTATTCTTTGTATGTATGTACAGTACATGATTTTTTCATAATTTTTGGTAGGCTCGGATTTGTCGATTTACAGATAGCGTGTGCAATCATTCGTAGTATTGCTTACAGTTATATTTTAAGTAGTATGATAACGGATATTGCATATTTCAAACTTCTATATATTGTATGCAATTTTCCTGGAATTTTAAGATATGGGATTTGTTCAAATGCGATAACATACCACACACTCATACTGACTCACTACATACAGCTCATCAGCTGTTTATCAAAACATGTCAGAATACCTTCTCGTAGACAAATTCTTTTCAAGATCATAAACGAATTGTTTGCGGAAATTGAATTATATAAAATCACGCCATCCTCAATGCATTTTCCTACTACTGCCTCAGACAGCTCTAGTCTCTGCATTATTTTTGTAATCGCGACGCTTCGGCTGAGGAGTCCTTTGCTCGGTTTTTTGCCTGTCATCATTTCTTTCATTTTTATCAATATTTATGTGAAGCTTTTTTCTTCTTCTTTGCTTGGTCTTCCTGTTCGCAAACATTTTCATACTGTGCTACTTGACTCTTGGGTGAATTCCGCAGTTCTGAAATATTTGAATTTCTTTGCCTTATCTAGACTTTTCTTCCGTCTATTATGGAGACTTTAGGAATCTGCCATGTAAATACACAATCTCTCTCGGCACACTATCAGGAATCCCAAATCTTTTTCAATGCACGTGATCATCATATTATTGCTGTCTCCAAGACGTAGTTACCACCTAATCACCCCTGCAGTTTGGTTGGCCTCAATAATTATGTGCTTTTCCGTAGAGACAGAGATGAGCGGAGAGGGGGCGGAGTCGGCTTATACGTGCATAACAGTCTTAGGGGAATCGTAGTGGGAGTCAGCGCATATGCCAATTATCTCACTGCCGAATTTTTGTTTATTGAAGCCTCGGGTGCTAATTATAAAGATAGTGTGTTAGTGGGTGTTGTTTATAAACCCCCAAATGCCTCTTATGGAACCGAACTTGAAACCGAAATCTTCGCTTCTGTACCTAACTATGGTAATATAATTATTACAGGGGACTTTAACACCAACCTAAATGCTGCTAGTAATCACACTAGATATTTCAAATCCATTGTGCAAGCCTCAGGCTTATCTTTCGTTCCACACGACTCCACTCATCAGACAGACCGATCAAGTACTCGAATTGACGTTATGATAGTTGACGATTTAGAAGAGCCTGATTCTCACGCCCAACACTCTGTACCTTTTCTATCAAATCACGACCTTATCAATATTCATCACATATACATTTATAATCAGCCATCGAATCAAACGCAAAATCAAACGCAAAATCAAACGAGGAATCTTTCGAAGGTGTATGAAGAAACGTTCATGAGCACTTAATGACCTACGATTGGGAAAAGCTCCTTCGCATGGTGGACATTAATTGTGAAGTTAATCTTTTTTGTTCCTATTTAATTTCTGCGTTTAATAGATTAGCTCCCTTACATATTCCTCACAAACATAAAAAATTTTCGCCTTGGTTTACGAATGAAATAAAAAATCTTATGAAAGAAAGGGATAATACGCGCAGACTGGCTAAACGAACAAAAAACCCAGGTATTCAAGCCGAGTTTCGTAAAATATGGAACCTAGTTTAAACAAAAATTAGAGACTCCTCGAACAAGTACAACGCTATAAGAAATAGGAATACGAACGAAAATATCTGGCACTTGTTAAGACGTTTTTATACCTCATTACCCCCAAGCATAAATCGGCTGTGAATCATTTTTCTCCTGATGAACAACTGGAAGTCCTCCTATCTCTACCACCCAATAATCAAGTATTTTTATCTCGCTCTAATTCTCTAAGCTCAACCTTTACCGATACTGACTTCTTTTTATCAGACATATCACCCGATATTTTTCTGAAGAAATTTATTGAAATCAAGTCGAATGCCCTTTGACCTGATGAAATTTCTATCAAAATGATCCGACTTGCTCTGCCTGTAATTTTTCCAATCCTACTTCATATTTATAACTCTTCTCTGCAAGTGGCGATTTTTCCCTACTGTTGACTGATCCTCTTCAATCGGGCTTTCGGGCAAAACACAGTACGGTCACGGCTTCCTTGAAGGTACCCACTGGCTTTAAAATCGTTATTGATAGGAGAGAAATCACAATAGTGGTAATATTTGATTTTTCTAAAGCGTTCGACTCGGTCAATCATGAACTTCTTTTGCGTAAGCTCAGAACGTTTAGGCTATCCAATTCTGCAATCACGTTTTTCAAATCATACTTAACGGACAAATCTGCACAAGTAATAAATAGTAGAGGTGAACGGTCTGAATGGGCTAAGTTCGAAAGTGGAGTTCCTCAGGGCTCTACTCTAGCACCATTCCTCTCTTATACATATACATCGGATTTAGGTGCAGAACTCAAACACTGCAAATACCATAAGTACGCGGATGATTTTAAATTGTAGCTTTCGGGCTCAATCGCCTCATAAAAAACATGTTAGAAATGGTCTAGGAGGACATCACATTAGTGGCACAATGGGCACGGGATAATGGACTTGCGCTGAATCCTACCAAGACTAAAGCAATTATTATCAGGCCGACCCCCTTCACGACATCTTGAGGAAGGTTTTTATGGCGCTACAACAGCTCAAAAGAAACAAGGAATCCTTGCCCACGGCTCCAAGAATTCTCATGGTGAAGAGCCTTATTCTTCCATATTTTGACTATGGGAGCATTTTGTACGATGATATTACGGAGGAACTTAACCTAAAACTTGAGCGAGCTCTAAATGCATGCATTCGCTTCATTTGTGACTTGCCAAAATATGAACACATAACTCCTCATCGATCAAGGGCTAGACTCCTGAATGTGGTCAAGAGAAGACAATTTTTTATGGGCAACCTACTCTACAATCTTTTTCACAGTCAAACGTCCTAATATCTTCTAGATTCATCCATAATCAGAGCTAATAATCAACCCACTCAGTCTAGGCTTCGTGAAAGAAAAATGGTCCTTACTGTTCCGACACATAGAACCTGTGAGCTGCAAAGATCCTTTATAGTAAGGTGAGCACGTCTATGGAATACAGTACCCGCACAGTGGTCTGAAGAACCCAAAAAGTTGGCCATAAATCGAAAATCGAACTTTTTTTCGCCTTTCGAGAACACTTAATCATTATTGACACATTTATACATCAAATGGCAAAAGGAAAGCGCGCTTAGTTATCTAAACGACTGCAGGGAGCGCTGCAAAGTCAGCTATTCAGATGTTTGCGTGAAGCGTGCTCCGCAACGTCAAAGTTCGCTCTCGAAATTCTTCGTTTGCCTTCTTTCCCCATGTTTGAAACCGTTTGAATAATCCTGACAAAATTTTTTTTCACTTCCCTTATATTGTCAGAATAACCTCAATTTTATTTTTTTTAATTTTACAAATCTATGTGGGTACACTCATTGAAATTTTTTATCTTATTTTACATACTACTCCAACCTCAAAATCTCAACTTCGACATGATTTTTTCGGCTCCTTGGTATAAAATACTGTCCGACAAGTGTGTGAGAGGTGATTTATAGCTCATAAGACTTTTATCACTCGCTTCGCTTGTGCAAAAACGTCTCATTTGCTGAATAATCACCTCTTACACACGCATCAAAATGTACCATTTTACTATCAAATTGAAGCTATCAAGCACTCTCAATTTAGCTGTAATAAAGTAAAACTTCATTTAATGTAAATTTTAATATAGTTTTATTTTTTACTTATTCTCTCGAATCAAAGCTTTTAATCAATTTCGATCTAGAAACAGAAAAACTCAACTTCTGTTTTCAGGAAATGTATGTCCATGGACAGTTGAAATAAATTTTGATAAAAAGTTTTAACAGAATTATTCTAGTACTCTTGTAGGATAAATCCCTTCCCTCATTGAGTGATATCTTCGCGGGTATTTTTGAAAGACATCGTTTTTATTTGACCCAAAGTAAAAAATCGTGGATGAAAAATTTTTATTTGGTCAATGGGGTTCATAATATTCATTTTTTATCAGAAGAATTTCGTAAACACATGTGCTGGATACATAAAAAAAAAGTCTTCGTGTCGTTTGTTCCCGACAAGGATAATTCCAAAATACCTTACTGATGAGTCCAGTAGAATCAACCTAGGACAAAATTTTTAATATTTCGCTTTTTCAAAAAGCTTGATGTTTACACACGGAAAAAATAAGGTATCGAATTTCTCGATAACTGTCCATCATTTTTGGATAGGATAAAAAGTTCGTGAAATTTTCATTAACTATTTATAAAATCTCGTGCACTGTTCATTGAATTTTCTTGAACTTTGCAAAAGAAATGAACGAGTTAGTCAAGGTTCAAGAAAATTTATTGAACAGTGCACGAGATTGTGGAAAAAGTTAATGAAAGTTTTACGAACTATTCTGCATATCCAAAAGGGTTGACAGCTAACGATAATTTAGCTAACTTATTTTTTCCGTGCAAATGGATTCATTATCATTAATATTATTATTATTATACCATTAGGCCAAATCCCTTTCGGGGTCACCGTAACTCGTTCGGTTTCAGCCCCACTGTACTACTGAAAAATGGAGAATTGATGTGGAAAGATTAGAAAAAGGAATTGACATGGGAAATAATTAAGGGATGTGTATGATAAGGAAGCAGGGATAGGTATTAGATCAGTCTCAGAATTCATTGCTCGTTTTCTGCGAACAGAAAACAGCTGGTTCCATTTTTAATGAAAATGCGGGATTTTTAGTAAACAGAGGCAAAGATTGAATTGTTGAGCAGAATAACTATACGCAAGGCTACTTCGGCTTTCAAACGACACACTCGTCCTGTGCAACATCGCTCCGACACGGGTCGCTTCCTGATCTCTCAAGCAAACACCCCGTACAAAGAGTTTCGCGAAGCCATTGAAATAATAAACTAAGCGATATCCTCACACGAGCCAATGATTATCCAAAATCGTTTGTCTCAGGCTTCACTTTTTTTTATTATATACAATTACTCTCCAAAAATCCCTATCCTGGCATACATCTCTTGCTTCTTCCTCATCCATGCATCTTTCCATAAGGCTCTTGTGTTTTTACGGCTCTTTATATTTCTTTCCTCAAGGGTATCGTTCACACATTCTATCCATTCCTCCTTTGGTCTGCTTCTGGGTACGCTACCATTCATCCTAGCTAGATACACATGCTTTGTTAATCGTTCTTCATCCATTCTCTCAACGTGATCGAACCATCTCAGCGAATTTCTTCCACTCTTTTCAAACAGTGTATATTCTACACCACATTCTTTGAGAACTCACTCAATACTCACTTTGTCGTATGGCCAGTTGGACGTACGGGCTAAGGCATGAGCTTTGGACTCACGCCAGCTGGTTGTGGGTTCGATTCGCGCCTCACACTCAGGAAGATCTTCGGCGGCCCACGCGGTGTACACTTGCCTAGCAAGGAAGTGTTCATCTCCGGAGAGTCGTGGTGCCGTTACCTCTTGAGAAAAAGGTTACTCTAAGTACTTGGGGCTGGTGTTCTTAGTAGTTCGGAACCCACTTTAAGCTGTATTTCCCCCTTACTTACTACTAAGGTAGTAGTTGGGTGTGTAAAGGAATAGTGGAGAGGTACGAGGAAAATGTAAACCCTCAGGGGACACATTGAATCAACCAACTAAGAACTAACTACTCACACTGTCCATTAGCGTTTTACCACACCTATTACGCAGAAATTGCAGGTCGATCGCGTTGAGTTTACTCTTATCCTCTTCTTGATACGTCCAGGTCCCACTACCGTACAATACAGTTGGTGCTAGCACAGAATTATATATCGCAATTCAAGCTTTATTTGTAAGATTTTTAGTTTCAGTAATACCCCGTATACTGCCGATAATCTTTCTACCCTCACTTAAACGCCTGTAAATATTCTTATCTATCTTCTCGTCAGAAGTGAATAATTTCAAAGATACACGAAATTATCAACATGTTCTAACCTCTTTTCTCGGCTGATTCTGCCGTAACGATCTTGTCATCTACAAACGCAAGGCCACGAACTTTCACTGTCCCAAGATCAACACCTT
>WSXT02003899.1:0-28400 GCA_011762715.2 Neuroterus valhalla
ATCTTTTTATTTGAGAATTTATCTCCTTGGTTGAAAAATGAACTATGTTGTTGGAAATCTGTTTTTTCTGTTATCGCAAATTGATTTTTTTAATACCTAATTATGTTAATTCTAGTTGACCGGTAAAATCGAAAAACTTGACCGTGAAGAACCGGGATCTGACCGGGAATTTGAAATTGACCGCTGAATCGCCACCCTGATTTTGTGAATAAAATGGTGCAATTCAAATATTCAGTTTGTTCAAATCAATTTTTTTCATGCAAACAAACAATTTTCTGAGTGTATAAAAGTAAGTTGAAAAATTTTAAGGAAATCTCACACATATAGAAGAGTTAAAATAACACTAATCGTGAAATCATTTTTATTTGATTCAACGGATTTTAAATGGAAATGAAATTAAATATAGGTAACGATAAATAATAGACTGCTAATTGCGTCTTTTTTAAAACAATTTTCCGTGTCGTGTGCAAATCAAATCAAACTCATCTACTTACACGCCTGACTATAACTTTCTATTACTACTAGTTCTTGTCTCCAGGAATATAACACAGAAATATTTGGCTTGGATTCTAAAACAAGGATAAATAACTTCTTATTATTGATTCTGTAAGAAAGATCTTGAGCATAAGAGAAACAAAAATTGTTAATAGAATTATTCTAAACGAAAATATGAATTTGAGTAAAGTAAATCAAATTCAAGGGTAATTGGATGTACTTCATTTTATTGCTTTATAAGTATATGAGTTGAGATACTTCTTTATCTATGTTTCTTGTATGTTTGAACAATGTCTGAACAAAGTATATCGAATTAGAATAAGATCGGATGAATTAGAAGAGGTGTAATCAATTTTGATCCATTTTCAAGCATTTTGATTGTAGTACACAGTACTAATATATGCTGGACAATACTAACTAGTAATTTATATTTTTGGACGAAATGATTATCCAAGTCCTTTTCCAGTTTTCTCAAAATTTGTGCAAGTCGTCTGCAACAAGTCCTGCATAAAAATAGAACTGAATGACTAAAAAAACGGCAAGACATAATGCTGACATGAAGATATTCTTCGAAGCACTTCAACAAATTTTCATAAAAATCAAACGGAGCTCTTCTATTACTCTTATCTGCAGGGCTGCTACTCAGTCACTTTAGTCCCTTTTTTATTCCAAGTCACTTTTAGTCACCTTTCTAAGAAAAAGTCACTATAAGTCACTCTCTTTAAGACATAGTCACAGGATGGTTACTTAACCGGGGAAGAAACCGGGAAATGACCAGGAATTTCAATGAATTCTATGCAAGATATAGCATCATTTGATTTGAAGAATGTAACGTTCCCCTAGTCTGATTTTGAAAATTTTTTAATCTATCCATATGCTTTATGAGAGAAAAAATGTTTATTTTTTTCCATCATAAGCAAAACCTTTTGAAAATGGATTTCTTTCTGAGATTTATCAAGCTGACTCTAATTTTATGATAGGATTGATGATAGCCCCTTTATACAGGAAGAATTCTTTTCTCAATTTTTTGGAAGAAATTAATTTATCACATTTTACTTGCTTCCTCTTCATTTATTTATAATTTGGATTTAGAAGAAAGATATTTCGGTATTTCAATAAATCACTCTTCCAATTTCAAATTCGGCACGATTTGAAAGCCCCCTCTTACTAATTGTAAATGAAGAAAATGCTTCAAGCTGTTTTTGGAGTAGAAGAAGTATTTCGAATAAGAATTTTTCAATTGTAATAGAAAACTTGTTTACAAATCAATTACTTTTTTTAAATCCAAATTTGTTTGTTGAAAATCAAAATTTCTTGTTAAAGTTGCAGTATTTCGATTCAAAATTCATCTCTGGTCGGAAACTGACATACTTAGTTAAAAAGTTATTTGTCTTTTTGGGTGGAAATTCAAGTAATTAGTTAAAGACTCGTTTTTTAATTGGAAAATTAAAGAATTGCTTTAAGAATTTACGTACTTTGTGGAAGATTCGCCTTTATTGTGTAATATCAATCCTTATGGTTAAAAATTAATCTAGTTTGCATAAAATACATCTATTCTAGTTGAAGATTCATCATTCTACCTGACAATTCACCAGTTTGGTTGACAATTTCTCTCCCTGAAAATTTTACTGTTTTATTTTTAGTGAAAAACTGATCTCCCCTGGTTCAGAATTCAACCATTTTCATTGAAATTTGTTTTTTGGATTTGAAAATTAAATTATTTCGTTGAAAAATCGATTTTTGGGTAGAAAATTTCCTTTTTATTTGAAACCTAATTTTTTTTATTAAAAATTCTATGTCACGGTTCACCTTTCAAGTTATGCAGTTGAATTTTTTGGATTCAAGTCGAAAATTAATCTATTTTAAAACTCTCTTGTTCGGTTGAGAAATAATTTTCCAATCCCAAAATGTTACAATTCCGTTTTGAAATCACTGCTTCAATAGTTTAACATTCATGAATTTCAGGGGGAAATGGTATATTTTGGTTTAAAATCAATTTTTGGTCAAGAATTCAACTATTCTATTCGAAGTTTCATCTTCTGAGTTGAAAATTCGTCTTTCTCGATCAAAATTCAACTACTGCAGTTAATCATTTACAATTTTGTTTGAATATTCCTCATTGCGTTTAGAAACGTAACAGTTTTTTTGGAAATATTTGTTGTTCTTGTTGAATGTTAGTTGTTTCATGCTATAAGTTTATCAACTGGAAATTTAACTTATTCCGAAGGGAAATTCTATACTTGCATTTCAAAATTCTTTTGTTTGGTTGGATATATATTTTTCTAATTAAAAATTTGAGTATTTTTAAATTTTTTTTTTGGTACAGAAATAATCTTCCAATATTTCGTTTGAGGTTCATCTTTTTTTGCTATTCTAATATAATTTTTTCTCAATGTCAAGTTTAACTGTTGCGATTCTTGGAAGAAATATAATACTTTTCCGTGGAGGATTTGATTATTTTCTCAAAAATCATTTTTTTTGCAATTTTTAATTTTTGGTGTTGAAGGATGTTCAGAAAGAACGTCATGAACTATAATAAATGTTTGCGTTTTGCGCCAAATATGAATATGTTACTTCCATTTGACGGGAAAAATTGAAACTCGGCCGGAAAATACCGAGAAATGACCGGGAATTTGAAAATCGTCCGCTAAATCGCTACTCCGAGTCACCATAAGTCAGTTTTTTACAGAAAAAAGTAATTTAAGAGTTTTTGAACCTTTTAGACTCCATCTCATAATTTTCAATTAGTAAATTCTCCTTTTTATCGACTTCAATGACTTGTTAAATTCATTCTGGAAATTGTGAGCATGGTGTCTACCCTCAAATGCTGCATTAGAATTTCATCTAATCTTGACAATTCTGATCATCTAATCTTGTCTGGTTCAAAATTTAAGAATTTGTATGAAGATTTGTCTTTTTGAATGTAAAATTGAATTATTTCGTTAGAAAATCCATTTTTTGGTCGAATGTTATCTTTTTGTTCGAAAGTTAATTTTCTTCTTTAAAAATTCTCCTTCACGATTCATCATTGAAGTTAAACAGTTACATTTTTTGGAAGTTAGTCGGGAATTCATCTGGTTTGAAACTCTGTTTGGTTTAAAAATAATTTTTCAATTCCAAAATGTAACAATTCCATTTTTGGTTGGAAAATGGTATTTTTTGGTTCAAAATCAATTTTTTGTCAAGAACTCAACTATTCTATTTGACGTTTCATCATTTTGTCAATGCAAGCCGCTCGAACATTTGTGTAATTAAATCGGAATTTCGAAGGAAATAAGTGTTTCCATAAACATAACAGCCTCTTTTTTGTTTGGAAAAAGGAACTCCTGCCCCTTTTCTGTTCAAAGTAAGTCACTTTTAGTCACTTTTTGGCTCAATTTAGTCACTTTTGTCACCTTTTTAAGGCACATTAGTCTGTAGCAGCCCTGCTTATCTGAGAAAGTTGAGACTTTTTTCTACTCTGAAGGGATTAAAATGGGAGCCTGGAAAATCCAAGACGGTGTACAAACTCAAGGTCCGAGGGTATGTGACCTGAGCTTATTGCAGATGATTAAATATGGCGATAACTCATGCCACGATACCGGAGCGGGTGATATTTTAAGATTGTTACTAAGGGGTAGTCGTACACCTTCCTTCTTCCGCTCCCCTTTTATCCACGTCGTGTCGAGATAAAGGAGGCGAAAGAAAGAATAAGTAAAAAAGTAAAGAAAGACGAAGATAGAGCGAGAGAAAAAGATAAGGTTTAGAAAGAGGAGGCCTTCCGTTGGCAGAGCAAATCTCCGAGGAGTTGTAACTGCAGAGTACGCAATGCACGTATCGCCTTTTCCGTCTGTAGTCTCTTGGCTTTCACCCTCGCCTTCGCCCTCGCCCTTCGAGATCTCACCCTTCGCTCATCAGAGACACGAAAGCTTTGGTAAAAGAGTGGCTGGCTAGCTGACTTTAAAAGATGCGTTTCAGGTCTCTAGGGATGGAGTTCCAGACCTTGAATTCAGCAATCGCAGCAATTTTCTCACGGACGGACTTAGCTTCAGTTACGGATAATAACGTTTATCTAGGTGTATAAGGTGATACTTCTGGGGAAAGTGGGAGAGAAAAAGAAGGCGTTGAGAAAATCCATTTATCATTAGCCTTACTATTGACGTAAATTCGTTTACTGTTATTACGGGAGGGAAAATAGATTGTATGTCTGAGCTTGAGAAAAATATGCATGTGAATTTATGACGTCGATTACTGTTTCAGTGCTTGAAAGTACTTGTATGGAAAACGTTTTTGATGCAACCCATAGTTTACAAAGAGAATCCAACGCTGACATTTATGGTCGTTGCGTTAGAGGATAGATATGAAAATTTAGGGTCCCTTGTTGTTAGAATATTGCACAACGTTTATCCTTATTTTATAAAAAATTTGTAATATCCACTTTGAATATTTTGAGTTGTTATGAAAGTCTCTGATTGTTTAAGTTTGACCATCCTATTTCTATTCATATTCTCAATTTTTACGATTTCATAATATTCTGTATTGCATGCTTTATCTTATTAATTGATCGTAAAAGTTGGAGATTACTGAATATATGGCATTTTCAAGTAGTTTTGAACATTTTTAACTTTAAGTATTCCCAAAGTGGTACAAAGTATTTATTTTCTTTCTAATTGAAATTTTTTTATTTTCAACGCAAGAACTTCGAAATCATACACTTAATCTTTTGAATTCTTGAATTAGGATGGTAGCATAAAGAAGGCAATTCTTTAAGTTTCTATACTTCAAATTTCTATATTTTTTCGATGATTATAAATCTACCGTTACCATTTCTTTTAGTGAATGGAATTTAAAATCGTATTTTTAACGCCTGAATTTTATTTACGTTTCGGAACATAAACTTGAAATCGCACGATTCTAAATGTTCTTATTTGTCATTTTTCAATTTTTGATTCTTCGATAAATATTGTTCAATTTATTAGAGGTCGTGTTATACAATTTTATATCATACACTCTTTATTAACAAGTTTTATTTTTTGTCTTTATGGTTTTTTAATTCAAGGGTTTTTACTTCTGAATTCTGAATGAATTCTAATTAACAATTTAAATATATGCTTTAGTATCAAGTGCAATATTTGTAGGTTTATTAAAGATTTCTAATTGTAAAACAGTTAGATTTTCAATCCAATTTTATTCTGAAATTTTTATGGTTTCAAGTTGAACACATATTTTCTCATTGATATTTCTCAATTTTGAATCATTTTCGTTTAGTAGGGGATTTGCAATTTTATATGAATACTGTTTTTTATACAAGAGTTTGGAAGTTTCATTTAATGGATCTTTTTTTTATAATATTAAATGCAAATTATCTTGTTGACAACATTGATCATCACATTAGGTTTCAGATCAAATGAGAGGTATTTTTTGGCCAATGATCAGAAGACCCATTTTATTCCTCTAAAATAAAGACTAAAAATGATGTGAATAAGAACTTAGAAATAATTGCAGTCAAAAAAATTGAAAAAAATCTATTAATCGCGATTAAATAAAATAAAAAAATACGATAAAAAATATAAGAAACGTATTTATTCGTGTTTAATAGATTTTTTTCACAATTCCACAATTACTAAAAACATGCCCGTGGTCCGGTGTACAGGAACCTTTTTTTTGCGTGCCGGTGTAATTGGTGTGAAATCGCGTAAAGGTTGTTCCGGATGCAAAGTGAGTAAGAAGGAATATCTATAGAAAATTATTCTATAAAATGCGCCAGAATAACTGAATATCTATTTCTATTGTGTTGAGGTATTTTTGAAAAGTTGTATTCGCATGCTTTTTCCTTTTTCTTTACTGAACAAAAAATGTTTTGGCACATATGCAGGGATGCTACTTAGTCACTGCAGTCACTTTGTCACTTTTTTGAGAAACGGTCATAAGTCACTTTCTTCAAGAAACAGTCATAAATCACTTTTTTAAAGGAAGAGGTCACATTGGAGTACTCGAATCTTTCAGACCCCACCTCATAATTACTAATAATAACACTCTCCTTTTTATCAACTTCTGCAATTCTATTTGTTATTGAAGTTTACGTTATTTTAGTTTGTGATTTGACTGATTTGTAGTTCCTATCGTAAATTATTGTGAAATATAAATAGGCATTTGTGTTTATGTTTTTTTTAGCTTGTTTAACTGAATTGAAATTTTTGTGACTTGTGAAATTTATTCTGGAAATTGTGACCTTGGTATCTACCTCTAAATCCAGTAGTAGAATTTTAACTAATCTTATCAATGCAAGACGATCAAAAATATGCGTAATGAAATCGAAATTTTGAAGTTGATGAGTGTTTCTATGAACTCGTGAACTTGCGAATAAGGGGAAGTTCAGCGTAACTCGTAACGCTGAAACACTATCAGGGGAAGTACAGGCTTCCCCGTATCTCTCTTTCCCTCGATCCTTCGCCTCCTACTGAGAGCGTTATGTAGCGTTGTATAGCGGCATCTGGCACATGCGCACTATGTTGTTTGTTTGTGCTTATGCTACACGGATCGGAAAAATGTATTATTTAATGGAGGGATGAAAAAAAATTATTAACAATGTAAGAAAGAAAATAATGAAGTGTCATCTTTATATTTTTGATCATTTGCAATCATTAGTTGGCAAAAATCATGTTTTTTATTTAATATATTTTTATTGAATGTGGGAGAAATGATGAAGAATTTGGGAAAGTTTTAAATTATTCGTTCAAATGTGTATTGTAAACAATCGCCCAGTTTAACATTCTTCCAGAGAAAGACTCACTTTTTGTCGGGATGCGACTGCAAATGTCTTGACCGTGTCTCGTTAATGTCATATTCTTCGAATTAAAAACAACTGTTACTTATTGAGAGAATTTCTATACACAATTTTGTCTTATTATTTTGGCCTTATCTTACTTTGTATTTAATAACAATCAGAAAAATAACGCAATTAAAGAATTTTCCGTTTTTCTATACTTGGAATCTTACAGCATTATTCAAGAAATTTATTATAAAATAGGATTATATTCTTTATCGAATTGGACTCAAATTTGTAAAATTTCGAATATTAATTTCAGCAAAAAAAGTGCCTATTGACACACCTCATCTCGTAGTTTCAAGATGTCTATGGGTCACTTCACGTCAGATTTACTACTCAAATTTAAATTCGCTCAGAGTTATATTTTTCTCAATTTTAACGCAAAAAAAGAAGATGCGTATTTTTTTCAATATGATATGTGAAATTCACAAGTTATCATTATTTGAACTTTGAGAATCTAATAAAAATCACTTTCTTTGAAATGATCCAAAGTAAGAAGAAATTATTCATTAGAATCCTAATTTTTCAGGATAAGTTCATTATTGTTCATACTTTGACTTTGTAATTTGCGAAGAATATTCAGTATTTATTTATCCGGGAAACATGCTAAAATGTTGAACAAATTGCATTTACAAAAAAAGAAGTATCTCCGAAATGAAATTTTTTCCTATGTAATTTTGCAATTTAATTTAGAGAGTATCTCACGAAAATTTTAGAGTGGATCGTCAATAAGTTTTTGAGATATGACAAAAATAATGTACAACCGTGTTACTTCGAGCGCGAGCTGCTGCATCGTCTTACCCAGTGATAACTTTTTATTTCACTGTTCTGTATAGAAATTTTTTCCTCCGAAACACTACAGCTTACACGAATTATTAGAGATTAAAAATATTCAATATTATTTGAACAATATTAAAAACATTACGTATGCATAAAAAGAAATTGGTAAACATAATTGATTTAACAGAATTTGCAAAAAACTGTAGCTGACTCTCCTTTAAAGTTGATTGACTGGAAGCCTTTGGGAAAATATCCACGAAAACATAAGTCAACGTACTCGACTAAAATATCTCAAAAACTTTTTGACGGTCTACTCTAAAATTTTTATGAGAAAAAAATATTATATTCTCTAAAGTATATTGCAAAATTACATAGGAAAAAATTTCATTTCGGAGATACCTTTTTATCGTAAATGCAATTTGTTTACCACTTTTGCACGTTTCCCGGATAAATAAATATTGAATATTTGTCCCAAATTACAAAGTCAAAGTATGAACAATTATGAACTCATTCTGAAAAATCCAGATTCTAATCCAGATTCTATTGTTACTTATGAGCATTTCAAAAAAGTGATTTTCATTAGATTCTGAAAGTTAGAATAAGGATAACTTGTGAATTTCACATATCATATTAAAAGAAAAAAATATGTGTCTTCTATTTTTGTGTTAAAATCGAGGAAAATATAAGTTTGAGTGAATTTAAATTTTAGTGGTAAATCTGTCGTGAACTGACCCCTGTATTTAATCATTTAAAGTTATTCAAAATCAAAAGCATAAAACACAAAATTTAATATCAAAGAAAAGCTATCAAGCTTTTGTAGATTGAATTGGAGAAGATAAAAAATGGATATTATTATTTTTATCGCAAAAGTGGTTAGATAGATTTGCTGAGGCAGAATACATACTCAACCTACATGTAGTTTTGATAAATTAAATTCACTTTTTCTCATACGACATGACGCGACGTGCGGTTGGAAGCACTTCAAAAGTCATGAAACTTGATGCAAGATGATAGTGCGACTGCGTAAAGTATATATCGTAGCAGAAGGCAGCATACAAGTTTCTCGAGTCTTAAGTAATATTAATGTTGTGGTTACATTTAGAGCTGCATTGCGCATTCTCAAGCCACTCTTACTGCCGACATTGCAAATAAAGATAAATGTAGGGATCCACGCGACGAAGCATCATCCTATTGCGGCGGTTTGAACTAGGTTAATTAGTAATTATCCACTCCACGGGAAGGTTCTATTTGGATAACTTATTCCCACGATAAAACCGAGTGAGACGCAATTAAGGTGATAATCGGATAAAGCTTCACCGGATCTTGTTCCGAGTTGCAGGAAGCAATAGACTGTGTTTAGACCGAACATGCACTTAACTGGTGTTTTCTTCAGCTTCTGAAGTGTAAATAATGCATACATGTTGATTGTACTCGTACAGAATCAGTCGAGCGTTCTATTTTTTCAATGAATTCTAAGATGAGGCGAGTAAAACCCGAGTAAAAAACTTGATTCGAATATCAAATTAACCTTAGGAGGTAGAACGTTAGAATTCCGAACAATGGACCTCCGTTTATAGGCGTTCCGAGAATGTCTCGTGGACGAGACGGACCAAAAAGTTTGGAGAGTTTGGTCATTAAGGCTTATTTAATTCCCTATTGCCAAATTCAATGCTCCGTTATTTAAAAAAAAAACCATGGGTGCCGCTAGCTTAACGTTGAGCTGACGTAACCCACCCGAGAAAATAACATTAAACGTGTTCAGACCTACGCCATAATTGAAAACTCATTTAAGGCTCTTCAAATTCACAAAAAACAATTTCCCGAAATCAACCGCTACCACTCAAAACTCACCCTTAATACTAATTTCGTAAACATTTCAAATCCGACTATACTATAATTCTGCCGTACGAACTTCAAAGATACATAAATGACATTTTTATGAAAAACTAGTTTTTGGCATCACTGGATTCGTTAAAAATGCTGCATCTAACTATGTTAATAAAAATGATTAATTATATATATATTTATTGCAAAAACGACAATTCAATAATGAGGAATGTTAAAAAAGTTTAAAAATACAACAGAAAAAGCTACACTAAGCACTCTGCGTGTCTAAAATTTGCACAGGGCATCTGATACGTCATCATCGTACAAATCGAAAAGAACCGAGAGTGCTTTGTGTCTTTCTTGCCTTGTAAAAGTGACCGAGAGCAGAGCATATTTACAAACTAAAAGTAACACTTGCCCTTGCGTTTGTTGTGGCTTTGGAAATATGTTCTTTTTGCCTTTTATTTTCGACTTTTCACGACTTCTTAAAACCCTTAAGTCTATTTTCTAATAGAAATTGTTTAAAAAATCAATTTTTTGTTGCAAAATATCAAAGAGCGAATTATTTCAGCCCAAATAGTGTATCTAGATTATTCAAAATTTCATGAGTTCAAGTTTCGTGATCCTTCAAAACCTCAAACTAAGAAATAAATTATTGAAAGTAACATGTGTTATGAATAAATTTACGACATAAATTTTTCAATATCTTTTGATACAGGTTTTGAGTGATAATTTTGTTAGCACCGATGGGTTTTTTATTTTTTTTCTACGTATCTCAGAATTTTTTCATAATTTTCTCATTTTTAAGTATCTTCATTACCTACAGAAGCTGCATTTTCCCATAAGATAATTTGTTATTTCCAATAATTAATTTCTCGATTTTGAGGTTCTGAAGGGTCGCGAAACTTGAACCATAGCTCAAGTAAGCTAAAACACGCGTTCTGTCAAAATTACAAGTGATTCTCATTTTTATTAGTCTTGTCCACCATACTCCCTTAAAGTTCTTTGAGCAGATAGCTTTTCTCGATTTTCTCAGTTCGAGTCATATTGGACTTATGTATCTTTTTAGTTTGTAAGGCAGAATTAAGGGCTCATTTAAGGCTCATCTAATGCCCTATTTCGAATTATCGTAAGCCGTGTTTTTTTTTGTATAACGAAGAATTAAATTTGAAAACAAGCAATAAATAAGCCTTAAACAAGCCTTCAATTATGGTATATTCTTTTTGGTAAAAACTCAATTTTTTAGGTTAAAAAAATGCAACTGTTTGGTCGGAAATTCATAATGTGTTGTTGTTCATGAGTATTTTGTTGAATTTTTTTTTATGGTAAAATCCAACCGTTCTTCATTTCATATTTAATTTTGTTGTTGTTGGAATATCAACTATTACATGTTTCGTTAAGAATGCATATTTTTAAAATGAGAATTCACTTCTTTGGTTGAAAGTTGAACTATTTTCTTAATAAATTACTTTTTTTTGTGGAAAATAAAGTTCATTGTTCAAATATTTGACAGTTTACTTGAAAAATAAATTATCTTGTTGAGAATTTAATGAATGGGTAAAAATCTACTTTTAACTTCCTAATTCGTATTTTCAGGTTAAAAATTCAACAGTTTTTTAGAAAATGTGTCTTTTTGGCTTGGGAGTTTAACAATTGGGTACAATAAACAAAAAACGTTGTTAATAAAATTTGGTTGAAAATTTATGTAATTTCCTGAAAATTTGTCTTTTTGGGAGAAAATAATTCTTCTTGGTTGGAAATTCAATTATTTGGTTACAAATTTATTTATTTTCTTTTAAAATAGCCTTTCTAGTAGAAACTTAATGTTTCTGGTTACAAGTGAACTATTTGGTTAAAAAATCATAAATTTTCTTGTGAATTCATCTTTCTGGTAGAAAAACTAAACTTCTGTGTTGAAAATTCAGCTTTTCGGTGAAAAATTGAACTATTTGATTGGATTTTTGACTGTTTAGTAGAAAGTTCAGCTTTTTGAATAAAAATGCAACTTTTTGGAAAAAAATTGTTCTGTTTTGGTTGAAGATTTAAATATATTATTGGACATGCGTTATTTTTGGTCCAATTCAGCTGTTTTATATAGAAAATAAAAATCTTCTTGTCGTTAAAATATCAGGTATCAAATTTTGTATTGAAAACTCATGTTTTGAAAACAAATGCATGTGCTTTAACTTTTTGTGATTTAATTTTAATTTGCGATGAAATGTTTACTATTATTTGATCCAATATTCAAACAAAGAAGGAGACCAATTATTATTTTATTTTCTTAAATGAGCTATGTTTGATCAATATTTGTAAAAGATTTTCGGTATTTATGACCTCAAATATGTAAGTGATTTTTGGTGATTTTGATCGCAAAAAGTTTTACCTAGACAATGAATGCAACTGATTCAAAAAATTTATTTTTATTCGACTTTGAAAAGATTCGAGTATATAGTAGACTGAAAATAGACGAAGAACCTAATTGTACAAGAATGCAGCTGTCATTTTAACGTGATTTACCTAATTGTTTCTTCACCTTTTTTTATGAAGTTCCTTATTGAATGCCAGCTTTGAATTATGAAATTCATGCTCTTAGAATCTCTGAATAATTGCACTAAAAAAAATCCCATTTTTCGATTTTAAGTATTCACTGATGTTTACCGTCTATACCTATACATGTTTTGATATAATTAGAATACAGACTGTCATGTGATTGTCATTGACTAAAAATCCTATTTTTGGATTCTGTTGTTGTGTAAAAAAAATGTATGGAGCTACAATTTCGTATCTAGTACGAACTTTCAAGATTAAAAAAACCTTAACATATAAAACTATCATTACCCGAATATTAATAACTATTCCAAGAATATTCATATATTTTCATGTCCTTTTAGAGTATAAGCTCTAAATCGTCTTTAGAGAATTCTTTTTCCTGCGATTTATAAGCTAATTAGCGGAAGTAATCCTTCTGGAGTAATTATAACTTTGATCCTGCAAAAAATGTTTGCAAAACTAGGCTGGCTGTAAAGGATAAAGGCGGCTTGTGGTCTTATAAGACGACTGTAGAAGTAAGTCGCTTAAAGTTGGCTCCTAGCCTTAGTTTTCCTGGCGAACACAGTTGGACGGGAATTAGTGTCACGTAATTAACTCCAGCGAATAAATTCGCATTAATACGAAGGTAGGTGGACGGCAGTGGTCCATGGGTCGAGAAAGCGAGGAAGAATTAAGAGAAGACTTGGGTAAAAATCGTGCACGTAAAAATTATCCATTTAAACGTCGTCCGGATAATAAATGGACCTTCAAGCGCACTGGCTTTTCTGGAAAATGGTGAAAAGTACTCAAGTTTCTCTCTTTTCTTGTTTAAAGACACTTGATGATGGAAACTACTTTTTTGCGCGACCTCCTCCAAAAACTTGACTATTATGCAGTTTTTTCTCGCTGGTTCGTAGAAGGTCCCTTTTAAGCTCTGCAGTGCTTCGAAAACTACATAGGACGTCGTGTTTTCATAGAAGAAAGTACAGTTCTCTATCTTGTATTTTCATCACATTAAAATTTAAGGCATATTATATTCATGGATGTTCTCAGGGTCGAATGTGACTATTTATAAGCGTTATCAATCGATTTCGATCCGTAGAATGCTTCCTAAATAATGGTATTCGCTGATAAAATAGCGTGTGTGCTTCATTACAAAATTCTTTTTTTTTCGTTTTTTTTTTAGAAATGAAGGAATAAAATAATTTGAATTGTAATAGAATTATATTATAATATGCGAATTCAAGTTTCATTTGGTAATGATCTATTTTCATTCAAGGAATAATTCTCGTATTAAAAGTAATTGATAAATACTGCTTCGGAATAACGAGTACGAAGGTTTTTGATTCTATATTTTTCTGTTATTATTATATAAAAATGAGGAAACTTCAATTTTTAGTAAAGATATGTCTCTAATAATAATAATTTCACTTCAAAGTTGAGATAATTCCATGCCTTTATATATGAAATTGGCATGTGGAAAACCCGGAGAGTATATTTGTATGGTTCGAAAATCATGTAAATATAACCCCTTTCTGGCGAATACAAAACGGAATAACAATATGGATAAATTGAAATATGAAAAATTCAATATTAGGAAATGAAAAAAATATAAAATTTCCATATAACATCTAGCATTCGAGTTATTATCTGGAACACCTGAGGATTAAAATAACACACTGTCAAATTTCCTCATTGGAATTGCAAAAAAACAACATAAAAGTATAGAAGAGTAAACATAAATGAGGACTCAACTTCAAAATCCCTTCTCTTTTTTTATATCTCGTCTTCTCTTATTTTTTATCTGCAAAAATTGATACAATAACATTCAAAATATCTACCAACGTTTTGGTGTTCACCAATCACCCTTATCAATGCATGAAATTTTTCAGCAGGTCAAAACCCGTTAGGAACCCTGGACACAATTCAGGAGGGGCATTCGGAAAGTTTCGTCCAAATTTAGTCGTTGGATTCGTGGTTTTTCATTCTAATTCACAGAAGTTTCAGATATGATTACAAATAAAGCAAGCTCTCAAAATTCGGCTGCGTTGGATTTGAAAAAAGAACATTTCTTCAAATTGGAAAGTTTTTTCAGCAATGAAATTTGAGAATCTTTTCACGTCAGAACGTTGTTTTCAGAAAATAATGGATTATTCTCGCATTAACTGATTTCTGTCGAATGTTTTGTTTCATCGCTATTGCACTTTCTGATGAAATGTTTCTTCATTTGATAAAAATCTTTCCTCAATTTCATTACGTAAATATAGTATTCTCCCTTCCGTCTGCCAAACAAGCGTACCTATAAAACTATAATTTCAGTTGGAGAAACTTATATTATTTAACAGTAATAATTATATATACATATTTCTATAACATGGACAAAATAAAAATGGGATTTCACTTGTGTAAAATTTTTCCGAAAATGAAATTATTTAGATTGAAATACAAAACAATCGAATTTTGGAGCCTACCTCTATTCATATTGTTATTCCGTTTCGTATTATCTAGAAAAATGTTGTAATCACGTCATTCAAGAGATTTCTGAAGAAGAAAAGAGTGATTTAACAAAAACGAATATTTTCACAAGCCAACTTTACATGTAAAGGTATAAAATTCTTTTAACTTTTGATTATAATTTGTTATTTTAGGGGCATATCTTCCATGGGAATTCGAATTTCCTCATTTTTACATAATAGTTCTGGTCTGATTTTAATTACTGTATGCTATCATCTAAATTAAAAGAATTTTGTGATGCAGCGCGGATGCTATTTTCTTAGTATATATCATTATTTTCATAATTTTTACATTCTCATCATTTATGATTGAGAAAGTATTAGAATCGTCTGAAATTCCACATCTGGAATTTTCAACGGATCTCCACGTTTCGAGACCCCCTGAAGCCGAAAATCAAGTTTTGGCGATGGTGTCTGTCTGTTGGTTGGTCTTTATGTCCGTATGTCCGTCTGGCCGTCTGTTCGGCCGTCCGTAAACACGATAACTCATGAAAAAATGGACGGATCAAATCGACCTTTGGCACACTTGTTGATTGGTGCAAAAGAAAGGATGAGTTCGTGAGCCAGATATTTTGGATAAAAAATCGAAGAGGGGGAGCATTTTCAAAAATTTTTTGGACTTCTTTTCCAAGACTTGAAAATTGTAAGTTTGGTTTCTTATAGTGCATAAAAATTGGAGCAATGTATTCAAATGATTTTTTTTTTTGATAAAAGAAAAATTGTCAGAGTTGTGGCATTTTTAAAATTCAAAAATATAAAATAAATTAAGAATTTTTAGCCAAATAACGCAAGATTGAAAAGAAAGTCAAAGAGAAAAAATGTTTCTTCTGGGGAGCCCTACAAGATCATCAATACGACTTTTTGAATTACCACGAAAATTCCAATGAAAAAATTAAAAAATCAAACTTTTACTGTACAGCACATGTTTGAAAATCGAAGGTTGTATTATATTCTCATTATTTATGATTTAGAAAGTATTAGCATTACCCAAAATTCCACATCTTCGATTTTCAACGGATCTCTACGTCCAAGGACCCCCTGAAGCCGAAGATCCTGTTTTGGCGATGGTGTCTGTCTGTACTTCCGTCCGTCTGTAAACATGATAAATCACCAAAAAATGAACGGATCAAATGGGTCTTTGAATTTTTGGAGGAATAACATGTAAATAATTTGTTTCTTGTCGTGATAAATGAATTAACGGTAATATAAAAATTCCACCAATTTGAAAAACTTTGAAAAAATAGGCTGCAGATGAAGTACTCAAGTCTCTGAATTAGAAATCATTCTAGAATAAACGAAATTCGAGTCAGGAGAATTTGGAATTGGAAGATTTGTTTTCATAAAATTTTCCACAACTGGAAAACTTGGTATACCTATCAGTATACCTTCAGTTGACTTCATTTTAATGAATCATTTTTTTTCAAATTCTTTTCCTTCAGAATTTATTTGCTTCTGTTTACGAGCGTTTTCTTATTTATTTTTTTCTTGATAATAATAAGTTGAGAGTGTCCCAAAAGCTTAATTATATTTTTATAGAAGTTAAGGAAAAGATTCAGTTTTGTCAGATTCTGAAGTGAAAATTTAAGTAAAATTGATGGAGTATTTTGTTCTTGTGAACTGTTATATGCCGAGGCTGCGTTTGCGTCTGGCTTTCTTCATGCACGTATTCTGCACGTGCGCGCGTACAGTAACTGGCACGTAAACGTAACACGTGACTAGTTCATTCATTTACTTTACTCGTTACTCCATTCATTCACTCCTTAAGACAATAATCAACTCTGCAGTTTGGGATTGTAAATTCCCTAAAAATAATAATGAAGATAATAAAATGAAAAAATGAAAAAAGAGAGTAAAAGATGCCCTGTAATACTCATGAAATAAGATTTAGATCCTAGCCGTATCGAATCTGTTCGTTGAGGTCAATTTTTAGTTCGCGAAGTGTTTCAGGCATACAGTTAGAGAATTATCAAGATTTATCCAAAACAAAGTAGAACAAAATTGAGTTTACAAATTCTATTCTAGAACATTTTAAACAAATTATCAGCGTTAATCGTTATAATTATAGATCATTTTGGGTTGAATATTGATCAACGTTGACGCTCTATAGCTCCTTTAATTATTGTCGTTTGTTATGAGAATTTTTTATACATCAAAGAAAATATTTTCAGGGTACGGGACAAGTCGCATTAAGAGGACTGGGTACAGGGCATTTTGGAAGGGTTTCGTATTATTGTGTTTGCTCTGAAAGTATTTTGAAAAATATGACTTATGTAGTATGTCTGAATTCGCAAGAGAATGAAGTTTGTCTCTCAGTTTTTAAATTTTTGAAAAAAAAGATTGAATAAAAAATATGATCGTTCAAAGTTGACCCATTTTTGAAGGCTGATTTCTCGGGTTCTAATGATTATTTAGGAAATTTAAAAACTTATAAACAAATTTTGATTCTTTATGATCAAATGAATGAATACAGAAAAAAATGTTATTAAATAAATATCAAAAAACATGACACTACGAAAGGTCTCCAAGCAGTACATTCGCCCAACGGTAATTTTTTGAAAATGATGATACGATAGAAGATAGAAATATATTGCACCGGAGGATAGTATCAGACAATCAGTAGTTAGTCAGTGCACGTTAAGCCATCTTAAGTGAAAATAGTTACATTGTCTTTGTCTAGTTACTAACCAAGAGAGTAGTTCCTCCCAGAGGTAGTGGCCGGGCAAATGGCATTAGGTGCACAATCTACAAGACCTAGCTACAAATTGAATAACGGCACCTTGGTTGATACGTATCGTATCTCAGGCCAAGCAAACCCTATCCTCTTCCCCGGCTCCTCTCCTCATCCTCTTCATCACAACCTCCACATCAAGTCAGCTTCCTCTGCCGTATTCTCTCTGTACAGGGTTGGTGAAACGTGGCACTGAGTGTGTACGTGACGATGGAACTGATTCGGTGCAAGCTCTGAATTATAATCCATTCGACTCAAAAAATAACATCATTTTTTATCTGGCTTCGTTTGTCAATTTTAATTCACGTCATATCTCCATAGAATAGATTATTTTTCGAGCTTCAACTCTCCAAAATTCGAAGACCTGTTTTCTATCACTATTCTAAATTGAAGCACGAAACTCTTAGGAATTTAAAAAACTGAGAAACCAAGGACCAAATTTGGACTAGACATTCTTCAATCAAATTGATATTTTTCTGATTATGAAGGATGAACCATTTTTAATCGTGAAAACTATTGATAGAAAGAGAACTCTCTACGTGAATTTGAAAATTAATGGAAGATATTCACGAGCGCTACTAACAGTTCATGTTGTGTGTGCGTCCCTGTTGATTATCAGGGGTCTCGCCATTACTCCGCTCGTTTGTTCGAACACTTTTTGTCAAGAAATTTAGATACACTGTCAAACTGTCCTAATCATTGGTTAATCAGAACTTCAGATTTCACAGTCGTTTGAACGATTAAGTAAAAAAATATACAGAAAAGTCCTTGTGGTCAAATTGACTAATCTATTAGTAAAAACAAAAAAATTATTCATCTATTTTGAACATGTCCAGATTAAAAATTGTAAACTGAAGGAAGATTACAATTTCAAAAAGTTAGAATTCTACTGAACATAAGATATTATCTGAATAGTATGAGGAAGCCAACAGGTAAGTTGCTACAAAAAGAACCAAAGTTTTTGGTTCAAAAGGCTTGTTTGAAAATACATACTTCTATTAGGACAAACGAAAATGTTGTTGCTTCTGTGGTAACCAAATCATTCTGTCGTTCAACTAAAAGACCAGGAATATACTTGACTCAACCCAGACTTTTAAAAATTCTACCCAAAAAATACGAGAAATGATCGCTTTCTTTTTATGAAATAAAAAGAGATCTTATCATTCCATTTAAAAAACATAAATTTCCTTCAATCTGATTCTCAAAATATTTATATATGTCTATAGTACATAAGAGGTAGAATTTTTATTTTTTCCATTATAAGAAAGAAGTTTTGCAAATTGGTTGCTCTGTGAGGTTTTTTAGCTGACTCGAATTTTATAATCGAATTAATGATAGCCTAAACATACAAAAAAAATTATTATCTAAATTTTTTCAAGAAGATGTATTTATCACGTTCTACTTGCTTTTCCTCATATATCTGACTTGGGAGAGGAAATTTAAGAAGATAATGATAGTTTTTATTGAAGGGCAGGGAGTTTCAGTGAAGAAGTATAATTCCACTTGGAACAGGGAATTTTCTACATGGAACGAGAATTTTCAAACTAATTGTAATTCAAATTTAGAAGGAAGGAACTTTTAAAAATCGTTCGTCCAATTAAAAATTCGTCACAATTTGAAAGTCCCCTTTTCTTGATTTCAAATAGAGAAAGTACTCAAAGCAGTCTTTAAAGTAGAAGTAGTATTCCGAAGAAGAAATATTTCTGAATTTTAATAAAAAAGTTGTTTACATTTTCCATTGCAAATCCAGCCCTTTTTAGTTGAAAAATCCACTAATTGTTCAAAAATTTTTTTTTTTTTGTGTGAAATCGAATTCCGTTGTCGAAATTGCACTTTTTCTATTCAAAATTTATCCCTGGTTAGAATCGTAACTACTTTGTTAAAAATCAATCCATCTTTTTTTGTAAAAAAAATTTAGTTGAACATTGATTTCTGAATTTGAAAATCAAACTATTTCTTTGAGAATTTATGTACTTCGTAGAAAATTTGTCTTTCCGTAGAAAATTGATCTTCATGTTGTCAAATTCATACTTTTGCTTAAAATATATCTATTTCCGTTGAAGATTTATCAATATACCGAAAATTCACCAGTTTGGTTGAAAATCAAGATATCCAACTAAAAATTTAACTGTTTCATTTTTACTGGGAAATTGATATTTTCTAGTCCAAAGTTCGACAATTCGGTAAAAATTTATCTTTTTGAATTGAAAATTTAATTGTCCCGTTGAAACTTCACATGTTTTGTTGAAGAATCGATTTTTGGTAGAAAATTATCTTTTTCTTTGGGAGGTAATGTTCATTTCCAAAAATTCTTCTTTGCGATTAACAAATCAAGTTATACAGTTAAACATTTTTCATCTTAGCCGAACATTCATCTGGTTGGAAACTGTAATGTTTGTTTTAAAATTACTTTCTTTAGGCCAAAAAAGACAATATTCCATTTTGGTTTGAAAATTTTTATTTTTCTAGTTCAAATTTCAACCATTTTGTTGAAAAATTAAATTTTTTGGTTGAAATTTATTTTTTCACACACAATTCAGTTAAGAATTAGTCTTTCAGGTTAAAATTCAACTACTTCAGTAAAACATTCACAATCCATTTGATTCTTTATAATTTTGTGTAAAAATGTGATGATTTATTTAAAAGTTAGTATTTATTTGTTACAAGTAATTTTATCAGCTAAAAATTTAACTGATTCCAATTGAAAATTTCATAGTTTAAATAAAACATGTATTTGTTTAGTAAAACATCCATTATTTTCAAATTTTAAATTTGAGTGTTTTATTAATAATATCAGAATCAATAATAGTAATATTAGTATTAATTTATCTGTTTGAAAACTCAACTCCTTCAGTTTAAGATTCTTTGTTTTAGTATAAAAATTGTATCCTTCGTTTGAGATAAGTTTTTCAAACTTAAAATGTACCTTTTCCATTTTTGGATGGAAATAATTATTTCAAGTGTTTGAAATTCGACTACTTTGTTAAAACATTGTATTTTTTCAGAAATTATTCTTTCTATCGGAAAATTAATCTTCTTGTTTAAATACTCACCTTTATGGTTGAAAATTGAAGTGCTCCAGTTAAATGTTAATCTTTTCATTTGAAAATTCATTTTCTTGATTGAAAAATGAACTATCTTCCGGAAAACCGTTTCTTTTGTTATCGGCAATTTATTTTTCTTTGGTTTTAAGTTTAACTGCTCCAACTTTTAAAAAAGAAAATGATTTTCGTTCTTGTTGAAAATATGAGTATTCTTTTAAAATTGATTTATTTTGCATTGTTCGATCTGCTGAGTTAAAGGATGTTTAGAATTAACGTCATGTATAAAAAAAGGTTTGGATATTACAACAAATATAAAGGTGTTACTTCTAGTTGACCGGGAAAATTGAAAAACTTGACCGTGAAGAACCGGAAAATGACCGGGAATTCGAAATCGTCCGCCAAATGCTGATACTTTTCAGTGAACTTTTTTTTGAATAAGTGAATTAATATTATTTCGAGAATTTCGGAAAAGATGAATATCGTTCATTGCTGGTGTATTCTAAGACCAATCTGAAATTTTCCCAACTTTAATCTATAACAGCAAATAGCTCAATATTATACGTTGTCTAATTAAATGATAAATAGATCTCGATGCATAAGGGCGTATGTGCCAAATTTGGGAAATGCTTGGTTTGGTAATTGAAAGAGAAAAGTGATTGCTTCTTTTCGCTTGTTTCTTTTTTTCAAGATATAATGGAGCCAGGTAATAGCTTCCAAGTTACTTTTTTCAAATAAAAGAATAAAAACCTATGCTTCTTTATCAGCGGCACGTCCGACGTTTTCTGAGGCACGCCGTTCTTTGATAAGGGTTTTCTCACAGTTGCTTGTTTTTTTAGCATTTTTGTTTAATTCAAGACGTCTTAGTAACAGCTCAAAATTGATCACTTTCTTTTCATTATAAAATGAGAAACTTTTTCTGAATCACAATAGTTTTCTGGCAAAGCGTTCCTTCATTTCTCAGCGCTTCTTTCACAAAGAAAATTCTAAATTATAGCACGGGGACAGTAATTTTCTTTTGTATTGAAATAATACGTTGAATTGAGGCAGCTTTATGTATTTCCCGAAGGGGTTAGGTTTTCGCACTTTCGCCCTTATGCTCCAGACCATTCAATTTCAAAATACTGTCAGTTTAACTCGTCCCATCCTGAATATTGTGAATTCTTTCATCTGAAATCGTAGGCATTCACTGGCAAAAATTCAAACATCAGATTTTCATTCTAGAAATTCAAATATTACTTCCTTTAAAATATACAGACTGTTTCTCTTTTTTTCAATTGATGTCATTGGACAGTAATTTATTAGACTTGAAATAGCATTTCGGTCCATGAAAATCAATAGAACACGATGGGGCATATATCCCTCTCTCTATTTCTCTTCAAGAGAAATAGAGAGAGAAATTTACCAATATCTGGTATTGATAAATATTAAGTTTCAAACCTAATAAAAATAAAGCAATGTATGATGTGATTACTATAAATGTTCATTAAAGCTAAAATTAATTACTAAAACTCCGATCTTGAGATCCTCAAAGGGAATTAGTGACCGCAGTGGGAAACTGGATTGGTTTTTACTAATTAAAATTTCTAAGTTGACAGATGAATGAGTTGTCCTTAGCAGGATGATGTCTGGATACGAGTTTCGCTCATTATTGCATTGAGAGCCCGTATAAAGAACCTCTTGATGGTAAAGTAGCTGGACACGCTATACCGTGTTAAATTTTATTACAGACATTAAAAAAAGAATTTAAAAAAACGCGTAGCGCGTCGAGTGCCTCAGTCTGAATGTCGCTCTCGTAAAAGCGATGCGGTCATTGTCGCATGCGTGGCTATTAATGAACATTTATGAGTTAATTAACGTTGGCATTAATCAAGTCTCAAGGTAATCATTTTTCAGTCGGCCTTTATGAACGCAAACCACTTCGCCAGCTTTTTTTCATGACTCCGTAAAAACGATATGCACTTTATAGAACTTTCTCTTGTAACATGAACGCTGAAAGCTTGAGGATAAGGTGAACATTATTTGAATTCTCAAAAGCTTTTTGGAAAATTTAACTTGAAGAGAAAAGACTTTTCGAAAAAAATGGAATAAGAGATTATTCGGTGAAAAATTTACGAGTAAGGTTTTTATTTCAAGCAATGAGATTATTTGTATTCTGCAAGTGACGATAAAAAAAGAAATGACTTTTGTTTTGTTGAATAATTAAACAATACAAATTATTTGCGATCTTGTTACTGAGAGTTTTAATAATGTTTTAAATTCAAGCAATGAGATTATTTTATGTTCTGCAAGTGACGATAAAAAAATTAATTCCTTCTGTTTTGTTGAATAATTAAAGAATAACAATTTATTATTTGCAATCTTGGTACTGAGAGTTCTAATAATGTTTTAAATTTTATCGTGAAACGTAACGTCAGATGTAGGTAGTAAATATTGAGAAGCACATCAAACAATTTTTCGGATTGTTGACTCAGAATGAATAAAAATGTTCTGTATTGTACGACAATGATCAAAATGTATAATAGAGCATTTTCTAGGTCGTATCTATGCTCAATTTGGTGCCTCCTGAACATGTATTGAAATTACCAATTTTATAATATATATTATTTTCATTAGCAACAATTTTATTACCAGTATCTTTCATCATATTACGCATTTGCTTATACGAATTAAGGAATTAAATATTCATCTAGAAGCTTAGTAATCCAGCACAGTCACGAACCTTCGAATGCTCTAGATTTCGGTAAATGTTGGTAAGAGAAAATTGGTGACCTAAATTGAGAATACTTCTCTCAATTTTGAGCGTTGAGAATACAAAAATGTTCAACGATTTAATAATTTATTTTAAAATCTGTGCAGAGAGATCATAATCATTTGTATGAATCGAATAATACTATTAGGATCGATATCAGAGAGATAAATGCAGATTTGTAAACGGCCCGTTTCTCGTTGAGTTTTAATTAATGCATGAAAATTCCTTTGAATGACTTTATATCAAAATTTGTGAAATTGAATAAAATTCGTTATCCGCGAATAGAAATGGGCCATTGGATTATACTGTGTAAGTTGCTTTACATCCTTCGCTTCCCGAGTGAATACTCTCGCCGAGCGTATTTGCATATGCACTCTAGGTTCGTTACCATTTTTTGCGTATACCTACCGCGGCATGCAGGCGCAGCGGAGGGACAGGGACAGGGACTGGGTGAACGGACGCAGGCATGTCCAACTATGCTGTTCGCATTGTATGTACGAAAAGACGGCTTTGATGGTGCCGGCGTCACCGGTTAGCCATTGTGGTGTTTTCGCACAATTGAAACCGCTCCTATATACTTACCGCTGCCCGTTAATTCTCGTTTTATAATGCGAGGCCATTGTTTTATAGGCTCTGCAGCCGTATACCCTCTGCAGAATATACTTCTGTTTGACAATATTCTGGTCTTAGATCTGGGTGACCAATAGGGTGATCTAAAAATGCATTAGAAAATTTTTTTTTTTTCGAATTTTTATGCAAGACGCCCGAAGATTTGTTCGGATCTACAAAAAAATTAAGGTATTTTTTTTGTTTGAAAAAAGATCATATTTAGAGATGGCGCAAGCCCCATGGAGTTCAACACGTATGATCCATATGAAAAAAAAGACAATTTTGTAAATTTCATCCAGAATTCTCAATATTAGGTGAATCGAGTTTTAAATTCACCATTTCTCTTCACAAATAGTCGCAGAATGCGAATAAAATATTACTTTTCAATTATCACCCTCATAAGTCTATATTTTATAGAGGCCCAAAAACCCCATTAAGTGAAAAAATGGGTTTTTCGAGTTTTCGGCGCTAATTATGATCTTTTTGCGGTTTTTTAACGCACATGGTTTCAAAAATATAAAATATTACTTTATACTGATAATAAGATGTTTATTTAAATTGTTTAAATAATTCATTAAGAATTTCAGCAACTTTCTCTTAGGAGAGGTTAGAAAGTCAAGGTTTTTTCTGAATTTCGCAACTTTTTTCCAACGTTCCAATTGAAGCGAGGCAATAGTAATCAATCGAAGTTAACGAAAGTAATTTTTCAAATAATTTGTTAATAATTTTAACAATATTCTCTCACAAATAATGCTACAAAGTTGCGGTTTTTTTGAAATTTTTAACTTTTTCTGGGATTTTTAATTTAATTCAGCAAAACTTATTGTTTAGACAACTTGTACATGTTTATAGCTATCTTCTTCTAGATTGACACTACAAAGTTGCTATTCTTCCCTGAAAATTTTAACTTTTTATCACTTTTCAATTGGATTAAAGTAATAATTAGGTCATGTTAAAAAATTATTGTTTAAACAATTTATTATCATTGCTAATAATATTTTCTTTGACTAATGATAGAAACTTGCGGGTTTTTCTGAATTTTGTTTATTTTTTGTCCACTTTTCACTTGAAGTTAATCTCTTAGATTAGTGCTAAAAAGTTGAGGTTTTTTCTGAAATGTTTAACTTTGCTTTGCCTCTTTAGTTGTGAACAAATAATAAACAAACATTAGAGAGAATCATATTTTATATAGTATTGTATTATTTTAAGTGAATTATTTTTGTTCTTTTCCCAATGTTCAAAAAAATTAATTGAAACAAAAAAGCTGAATTCATTCAGTGAAATTTGAATTTCCAAGTTTCTACTAAAATTATGGATCTTTAACGCAAAAATTGAATTTTTGAGAAAGTAGTTCAACTTTCAACGAGGGAGTTGAATTTTCTACCATACCTTTCTAGCAGTTATCTAAGAGAAAATGGTTATAAACATTAATAAATTGTTAAAATAACCATGTTTGTTAACTCTCATTAATTATTAACTCACTAAGTGAAAAGTTGATAAAAAGCTTGAGGGTTTAGAAAAAACCGAAACTTTTTAGCACCAATCTAAGAGAAGAAAGCCATAAACAATATTAATTTGTTTCAAAAATTATTTTTGTATATTAAATAAAATATTAACTCACTTCATTT
Organism: Neuroterus valhalla; assembly: GCA_011762715.2. Taxonomy (NCBI): domain Eukaryota; kingdom Metazoa; phylum Arthropoda; class Insecta; order Hymenoptera; family Cynipidae; genus Neuroterus; species Neuroterus valhalla. The sequence goes on from WSXT02003899.1 coordinate 25,711, forward strand.
GAGAAAAAACGCAAAAAGTCAAAAATTTTAGAAAAAAACTCAAGTTTCTATCATTAAGCAAAGAAAATATTATTAGCAATGACAATAAATTGTTTAAGCAATTTTTTTTAACACGAAATTATGGCTACTCTAATCTAATTGAAAAGTGATAAAAATTTATAAATTTCAGGAAAAAACCGCAAATATGTAGTATTAATCTAGAAGAAAGCTTTAAACATTTACAATTTGTTCAAACCATTATTTTTGCTAAATAATATTGAATAATTACTTACTTTAGGTGAAAAGTGGCCAAAAAGTTGGAAATTTTAGAAAAAACGCAAATTTGTAGCATTATTCTAAGAGAATATTGTTATAGTAATTAAAAAATTGTTTAAACACTCATTTAGAGAAGGAAGCCATAAACAATAATAATTTGTTTTAAAATTATTTTTCTCAAAATAAATTGAATATTACCTCAATCTAAAGAAAAAGTGGGCAAAAAGTTGAAAATTCCAGAAAAAAAACCGCAAGTTTATATCATAAGGCAGAGAAAATATTATGAACGATGATAATAAATTGTTTAAACAATTATTTTTTCAACATAAATTAATTATTACTTTAATCAAATTCAAAAGTCATGAAAAGTTCGAAATTTCAGGAAAAAACCGCAACCATGTAGTATTAATCTAGAAGAACATAGCTATAATCATTTACACTTTGTTGAAACAATTATTTTTGCTACATTGATTCAAATAATTACTTACTTCAAGTAAAAAGTGGAAAAAAAGTTGAAAATTTCAGAAAAAATGCAAGTTTGCAGCATTATCCTAAGAGAATATTGTTATAATTAATAACAAATTGTTTGAACAACTATTTTTGTTACAATAATAAATTGTTGAAACAATTTTAATGAACATCTTGAGTAGTATTTCATGCATTTGAAACAATCTGCGTTAAAAAAACCGCAAAAAAATCATAATTAGCGTTTCGCATAAAAATTCGAAAAAAAATTTTTGGACCACCCTAGTGACCAAACATTCTCCAATATCATCCATTGATTGAAGATTCAAAATTTGTGTCTTCAAATCAGAGTTATACACTTCTTGATATTAAGTAGAAAAAAATGACATTTTCGGAAATCTCAGAATGTCAACTTTTGATATACGTTGTCAACAAGATTTTGTTGGTTCAACAATGTTTCCACATTGACTCGATTTCATTAGTTAAACTAAAAAATTTGATAAGTCAGTGATGTAAAAGCAATACACGGAGAAGAAAAGATATTTGGAGCCAAAAAATACTAGTGTTATCGAGTCCTCAAAAATCAAGGCCTTGATCTTCTCTCGGAGGCTTGAGTTCCTACTTGCAGATGTGTAAACGCCCCATTTCCATTGACTTTAGTCTATCCTTTGGCTGTTGCCTGGCCGAAGTTACAAAATGATTCTTTTTTTCTTTTATCAATTAGCGATATAAAAATTGTATATTCGGAACCTACTACAACTTTTTACGATTTCGAAGTTGTGTGATTCACATAGCAAAGTTGAAAAAATTCCCCTAAAATCCTCCTACGAAAAGTTATATTTATCAGTGGTCGGTTCATCGAAGGAAAGATAAACATCTGCAGAGGAAACTCAAACCTCCGAGACGAGCCCAAGACATAATCCTCGAATTGTCTCGTAATTCGAGGCCTCGAATTTGTCTGCCTTGCTTTTCTCGACCTTCACCTCGAAATTTCTCGTCTTGAAGGCTTCTACTAGAAAAAACTGTTTAATTAGATAATCAAGTACTTCATTCATCAAAAGATTTGGTTGGGTTAATCAAATATTTTGTTGATCATTTAGGAATCGTATCCTATGGTTGCACCATCCGACATTTTGTTGATTTAAACAGATTGTTTTCTGAGTGTATTGATTCAAGTGAGTGCAGTTTAATTGGGTGTCGGTCAGTTCAAACGATTTTCTGGTTAAAGAAGCAAGAAAGCGATTGTGGCTCAAGAATGCAGTTCCTTTTACTTGGTCTTAATTTCCGGAATGCCTTGACGAGCTTCCAAGGTACCTTGATAATAATCGCCTAATGCAGGAGATGCGCTACCATTAAAAATACTACCGTTCATGTTCTAAGCGTCGCGTCGAGCTGCTATCCGTAAGGTAAAAAAGGGAGGGAAGAACGCGCTAGTTTGACAATGGCGATTCTCCAGCGTCGTTCTCGTCTCTTTAACAATACCTACAGAGTCTCTTTTTTCACTTCTCTCGCGCCTTCCCTACAATCAAACGCCGATTCACCAACCCCTTCTTCCCAAGTTGCGCCTGCCCGAGGAGGAACAATGTTCAATGCATTTTTCTGATTAAAATTTAGAGACTCTGTATCGTTCGATGCATGTTTCGAGAGAGGATGGTAAAAAAGTGTCTAGCGGATGCTGTTCTTCATTGACGCGGAGACGGAGAAGATCGTCGAGAGTTATTTCCGTCGACCAATATAACCACTAGGTCTGTGACCCTGTGTCTAAAGTGCCAAGAAAATAAAATTCAGGCAAACGTATTGCTATTTTGCCAATTCGCAAATTGCATCAAGATGTTCCTTCAGTGTAGCGTTTCTGTACTCTTAGAAATTTTCTCCTTGTGACAGGCGCGGATCCAGAAAGAGGGCCACGGTGGCTTGCCCCCCCCCCCCCCCCCCCCCCCCCCACCCCCCCCCCCCCCCGCCACCCTCTT
>WSXT02003900.1:0-14988 GCA_011762715.2 Neuroterus valhalla
ATATTTTCTAGTTAAAGTTAAACTACTTTTGGACTTCACTTTAATTTTATTCACATTTAATGTTTAATACATTTTTTTGAAACTTCAACTTTCGTTGGAAGTTTAGCTATTTCGTAGGAGGTTGTTTTTCAACATTCAATGATTTGGTAGAAGAAATAAAAATATTTTCATGGAAATTATGCTATTCAGTTGGTTTTTAGTAGTTGAAAGTTGAACTCTTTTGTTGAAAATCCGGTTTTTTTTCAAATCTGAGCCACTTCAAAATGATTAATATTTTTTATTCCAAATGAATGATACTTTCACAAGAGAATTTAGAAGTAATATTTCGAATCCTTTGTTATTTTAATTTTTGAGAAATATTGTATATTCAATAAATAATTTCTTGTTTCTTTCAATTTACTTTATTATCTGATATATATCCTTTCCCTCTCATATGCATATGCGCACATTTTTTTTCTTTCGGAGAAAGTTTTCGAATTGAAGATTTGATTTTCATTCTACAAGGAAACAAGGAATAGAATTTTTCATCCATGTGTATTATCGCTTTCCTTATACTCTAAGTCTAAACATTTTATGTAAACTTTTTCCGAAAGGATAACAAAAAATTTATTGGCTCTCTACCATCAGTATACATATTTCAAAATTTGTATACACTCAGAGTAGAATTACTATAGGCGCGTACTGAAATCAGTATACAAGCATAGTATATTCTTATACTAAATTTTGTATAAATGTATACTGAATTCCGCATACGCGTATACTAAATTTCATGAACGTGTGTACAAAATTCAGTACATACGTATTCTAAATTTTCGGTAGAAATCTTGCCGTGGCCCCAGTCGGGGCCCTACCCGGCCAAACCGGGCCCAGATCGGGGAACCCGACCGGGGAAAGATCCGCCATGAAACGCAAGCCCAGATCAGGGCCGGGCCTCATAGCCTGATCGGGATGCCCGGTCGGTCCCCGATATGGCCCCTATATATTTCTGGTTCAAAGCCATGTGTCAAATTATGGGGCATATTTAATTAAAATAATTAATGGATATGGTAAAATTATATTCCAGAATTCTTCAAACATTATACGTCCCACAATTATATTCACTCTCCTTGCTGACGTCTGCTCTTTCTTTTTCCGTCCCGAACTTCTGTGTTCGAATTGTAACATTGTGGGAAGGAACTGCCTCCTCAGTTGCCTTGAATTTGGGACAAGCAACAGCTAAAAATAAACATTGGGAATTTAATTTTGAGTCGTAAGCTGGAATTATACTTAAATTTAATGTATATTTTATAATATAAGATATGATACGTGAGATGCCAACATTATAATTCAGTTTACAAATGGTTAGTTTCATTTTTAACCAAGCAGTTCGAATTTGTTATCGAGTAGTTGATTTTTCAACAACAAAAATTGAATAAATTTTTTAAATCAGAAATAATTTAAATAAACCAAAAATGATGTATTATAAGCAAAATAGTTTAATGCACAAGCAAAACAGATTGAATTTCAACCAAGCAGATGCATTTTGAACCGAATGGATGAGTTTTCAACCAAGCAAACTAATTTTGTTCTAATAAAGACGAATTTTCAACAACAAAAGATATATTTTTCAATCTAAAACATCTTTCCTGAACCGAAAATGAATAGCTGTTTTCCCAAAAAAAAAAAAATTATTCTTAAACAAAATACAAAAATTTTAAACTAATCAATTGAATTTGCGACAAAATAGTTAAATTTTTTATCAAACAGCTGAATTTTTCAAAATACAAAAATGAATTTTAAACCAGGATGATTAATTTTGTACCAGAAGACGAATTGTCAAATAGAATACATAAATTTTCTACCAAATTGTTTGATTTTCAACTGAAAAATATAAGTTTTCAACCGAAAAGAGAATACCTACATTTTTAGGCGAAAAAATTATTTTCAGCATCAAAACGCAAGATTCCAGCCAAATAATTTAATTGAACAATTACTCGTTTCATTTTCACATCACGCAGTTCAATTTTTAATCCAATTAGTTGATTTGAAAAAAATAGATTCCTAACTGAACATGTAATGAAGACATTTTATGTCGACGTTTCGCGAACTGTAACGTTCGCGAAACGTCGACAACATTTGTAGTTTGTACGCGATCGAAACCCGAAACAACTTCATTTTCAAATCGAAATGGTTTTACAGTTAGCACCATGTGCGACATATTCTAAGCTTCTCACTGTAAAAGGAAGTTTAACAATAAATATTTATTTCTCAAGTACGCTATAAAAACTTAAATAAAATAGATCCCTTATAGAAACCATACGAAAAATTTCTATAGTGTTTTTCTTCACTTTTCTTTTTTTGTTTGCTTGCTGCAATAAAGTTCTGAAGGTACAATATTTATAAATTCTGGAGAAAGAGTACAATAAACGCCTGACGAAATCCATGAAATATAAGATTATTTTGTTGTATAAAATAACGAAATTCAATGTACTAGATGTACAAAATAAGAGCAAATATTCAAAAATCTCGTAACACAGTACAGGTTATGTTTACAATTAAATTTAACAATTAGTAGAATTTTTATATTTATTTTGAAAATTCAGAACATATAAATATTTTTGGACGTTCAAAAATAATCAATAAGTGTAATCAACATTCATCTGTCGATATTCAATTTTTTTCTATTACTTTTATTTCATAATTAAGAATTGATACTTGACTTAAGACGTTCATGATCAGAATACTTCCCACTTAGGAAAGATATCCTGCTTTTTCGTTTTAATTTTATGAATTGAGGAAAAGCAAAATTATCAAACATACTTACTGCAACACAGTTTTGTAATTTTGAGGTTGTGTGTGGTAGAACTGATAACATTTTGTTGAATGTGACAATGTTCTGCATTTACGAAAGTTTAATGAAAATAGTATTGAATCAACTTGATATTAATTATTAGTTTTTTTATGTGGAAATAAAAATGCGTTTCCTCACCGATTTACTTACTTGCATTCACTTCCCGTAGATGTATGGAATTGTTGCAATGGCACGGTGATTCCGAACTCGCAGTGTACTGCTTTTCACTCTCGGCACTTTTAAATAATTATTGGATTCAACACCAATATAATGACTGCACCTATCGATAATAGCCTGGCTATCCCGGTTTGACACAGCTGCGGGCCATGCAAATTACCCCTACCTGGGCATGATCCTATAAGCCCGATCGAGGCCTGGTCGGTAAAAGGGACAAGATATGGCGATTTCTGCACGAACTGATATACTAAATTTAATTCCATGTTGTGCATTCTTGCTTCCATTACATTTTTATATGGTCTAGTGCAGAATTTTTTAACAGTGTAATCTTATTTCAGCTGCGGCTCTTAAGCCCTCTTCTCAGTCACATTCAGAATCAAAAATTGATTAAATTGCACCAATCAAACAAAATAATAACTCGATCAGGCCCTCAGAATAGGGAAATTATTCTGCTAGATTTTATCTTCTGTGTGATTCGAGCATGAATGTTTGAAAGCTTAGGTTGGGAGCAGTTCTTGATCTGGGTGACTCGCATTATGCTAATATTCTAATCGTTTGGGACGCCTCGACACCTCATTCATCCTCTCTCCTTTTCTAACCACCGTATCTCCATAATAATAGCAAGGACGAGTGCGCTGGATCATCGCTAGAGATGCTCTCAAATCTTGATTTCACACATGTGAGGTTTGATCGGGCATCAGATCGCGAAGCTCGTGTTACTTTAGCACCAAAATCCGTCCTTTCCAGTTCGTTCGATCAGATTTTCCGCCTGATCGCACCCGAATTCGTCCACACTATATACCTGAACATTGTCAACACTGGGCACAAGAGACTAGTTCCACTGTTCATCCTCGTTAACGATTCTGCTCTCCAACGATGCGTGAAAACGCATAAGAGTCTCGAGAATTTATTTTATAATCAGGCCTCAAATCTTTCATTTATTATTACCAGTCTACTTGTCGAAATCAAATATACACATTATACGCTCCAGTTGATAGTGACAGTAGAAATGGAAAATACATGTTCTGCAATTTTTTGGATGCTTTTGTAGGTACTTACGATTCCGGGGAAAGGATCATCCTACTCGGAGATATGAATGTCGGGGTTGCGGAACCGAGAAGGTATGGACACTTGATCATTTTGGAAAGTTGAAAAAAACGGTCATCGATTTCTACTAGATTTTTTCTAGCCACATTCAATGTTTGACTGTTGAACAGCTATTAAGGATGTTAGAGGGTAAAATCGGTAGATGTTGAGAATCATGCACAGAAGCATGAAACCGAGTATCCGACGATCTGCAGCTCTCCAATGGGAGAAATACTACTTTGTTCAAATATCTCAAACCGCACAAACAATTTATCCCTTTTAAATTAATAATTGTCATCAGTTTTACACAGTGGGCATTCGACGCAAAACAACATTCGCTATGAGCTTCATCAAGTGGCCGACAGATGTCAACCCGATTTTCTTGCTAATCGCAAATCACGCCTGCGCTCTTACAGCAAATTGATATCTAGATGTTTTACTTTAACTCCTCAGATAGTAACAACTAATATGTATTTTTATTGACGCTGAACATATCTACAAGACAACCGTGAATATCTGTATGATAGACAGTACTATAAAATCCTTCATTATCTATGTAGAAACACCCATTTTACTCAGGCCTAAAATAGTCTAAATTTAAAGTATCACACACAATATCATCAATGGTAAATATGTATTTTATTTCTGCATTCTGGCTGTTTTGAGGCCACTTTAGTTTTTTGATCATACATCTTTTGAAGTTCCTTTATTCTTGACGCCGTCAGAGAAAGAAAATGTTTAGTTTTATCATACCAAAAGTTTAAGCTGACACCAAGAAATGAAGAAGTGCGATAATGAACTAGTAGTTTCATGAATAAAATACAAAATGAGTCTTAAAAATCAGAAGATTATGAGTTTTAAAAATCGAGAAGTGTCACAATTATTATATATTATTGTAATTCTTCTTTTTGGAGAAAAATTGTGAAGCAACCATTGACGAAACATGTATTATCATTCGAGAAGAAAGAAATTAGGTTCTGAAACATCATAATTCAGGATGGCCGCTGGACCGAGAAACTGTGAACTGAGGAAATAATAAGAATTTTTTCAATAAAATCATGAAGCTTCCAAGGATTTTAAAAGGTTGTAAGATAGTACAAAAATTATCTTAAGATTCTTGGGAAAATTAAAACTGTTTTTTTTATTTCGGAAAATTAATCTCATCAGCAGAATATCTAAGGATAGTTCGAAGCACACATACATACAGAAGTTTTGAACAAGTTCAAAAATAATTTGAAACTTCAAAAGATGTCAACAAACTCAAAGAAAATTTAGAATTTTTAAGATTTCAAAGAAAAAATCAATGCACTTTTCGAACCTTTTAAAAGAATTCAGAATGATAAAAAATGTATTAAGATTTCTCAAGAAATTGAGAAAAATTTTTCATTTTGAAAAATTATTTTCAAGAGAATATTCAAAGAGATTTAAAAAGATTACGAAACTGTAAAAAGAAATCATCTAGGAGATTTCGAAGCTGTTTCTTTCAATTTTGTGTATAAAACTTGTTGATTCATTCTTCAATTAACGTTTCTAAACTTTTAAGCGTGCACAGAGATATCCCAGTGGATGTAGATAGGATCATTACGCGCTTCGCAAAAAGTGGAAAAAGACGCCTAAATTTTGCTTTCTGAGAATAATCTTTCTATAGTTTATTATTGACTTCGAAAATTTCATAAATAGTTTGAACATGGTAATTACTAATTATACCCTAGTGCTCAATTCATGGCTTATAAAAATAAAAATATTGTTCCTATTCGAACGATTTTTAATTATATTTAGAACATTCATCAGTAACATATTCATGTTATTTATAATGAAAATTCTAAGCGAAGAGATAACCTTAAAATTAATATTAACTTCCCCCTTGACAGTGGAAGGGTTATTATTGGGTGCCCCCCCCCCCCATTAAGCCCTTCCCCGGATCCTCGCCTGATTTTACTCCGTATGAAATACTTATCTTGAGGTCATATGTTATACATGGGTCACGTGATCTGATTTATCGATATTATTGTAGCAGCTCACATCTGCAACAATTGAGATATCAAATTGTAACTTTGGAAAAAGCTTCAGGAAACAATACTGTCTAAACAACATTTGGTTCAAAATTTACAAAACCTTTTTTTAATTTTAATTTATGAAAATGATAATAAGGGTCACGTGACTCATGTATCGCATAGACCTAAATGCGAACTGAATAAATACACTGAGAAACCTTCTGCTGCAATATTTGCTGAAAATCAGACTAGGGTTTACTATTTTCACTTTGCAATGGAAGGACAGTGCAGAACTTTTGTGATGTTTACTACTTTAAGTATTAATAAGAAGCAACGTGCCAAAATACGAAATTGAATGGAATAAAATTTGAAAATGTTACATTTATTCTGAAAGAAGTTCGAAGTATTTACAAACCTCTGTAGTAAAACAGCAAGCAATGTAATATAGAAACTTACTAATTTCCGTAGGAGAAAATTCTAAATTTCTTGCATTAATATCTGCAGCAGATTGCATTATTCGCAAAGGACTATAGTAACGGTGAGAGACCTGCGCACTGATTTAGTAAGTGACTCAGTAAAAATTGGTGCAGTTGGACTAGCAGACGAAAAAAATTAACCCTACACGCGCCACGTCGTGTTGAAGGTTGCCTTACACATGTACTCCTTCACACAAGTATATGAAGTAAATATAGCCTATTTCAGAAAGCACAACTTGTTTTCTTACAATTATATTTTCCAGATTTTGATGATATAGTACGAATGCGATCATATGCAGTTCGTTAATGATTATATACACACAGAAATATTATATTAAAAGCTGAAACAGAAAAACATGATGACAGAAAAGCTGGTGGGAATCGAACACGGGTCTCCTACGAGGCAGCACAACGATGTTCTATCCTGCTAAATTAGATTATGCGATTTAGAAATTTTTCATCGCTCCTATAAAGTAAATGCAAGCACTCAAATTTAGTTCCAATAAAAACATTAACTAATACTCCACTGTGATTGCATTTCTAACATTCTGAAAAATTTTTTCAATGTAATCAAACATACTAACATAGAGATTAAAAAATAATTTATTGCAAAATGTGTAAAATTGGTTTTTCAAATGTAATACTCAAACAGATTTTAGTGATTGATAAATTAAGACAGTTTCAATAAAGTGAAGTAGACATCATAAGCAAAGTTTGGAATTCGATCGAAATAACTTAAGATTTTTCACATTAATGTATAAAAAGATTCAAACTGCAATTAGCGTTGATCGGCTCACATCGTGTACGCTCGGCTGCAATCCGTTCAACGCTAGGCTCACTTATTAAGTCACTTATCAATTTCCGAGAGCCATCTTTCGAATTTGTCTTGCTCCATAATGCAAAAAATGGAAAGTGTAATAGCAGAATTCATATTCCTACAGACAATAGCAATTCTTTTTATAACTGTAGTCTTTTATGCTATTTTAGCTACTTATTACTTCTATTATTTTCATACAATTTAATTATGTCTCTTCTAATATATCCTATCTAGGATTTTACTATTAAAAACAGTAAGACTTCGTATTCTGAATAGGAAAACGTCATATAAAAAAAGTACAGCTTACAACTACTGTATTAAAATTAGGGAATTATCGTCTTGGTCCCTCGATTGTAACCTAAGGTAGTAATTTTTCCAGTGCAGTGTTTCTCCGTGTAAGGAAATTGCTAGACCTCACAATTATCATAACACAGTAGAAAAACATGTTGGTTTTGATACAGAAATCAATATGATTTTAATATGCAACAAAAATGGTACCGAAATCCAGACATACTGCAACATCTTTTCAAGAAGTTCCAAGCTTTGTACTGATGTCTCAACATCTCTACTGATCAGGCACTTGAGCTAGTCTGTAGCTGATCATGCAAAACAGGGTGTACTTGGTAAAAAGTGAAAAAGGCAAAAAATGATAAACTCCAGGAATTACGAGCTGCAAAATTGTGTGGATAATCGAGGATGGAAGCCTCTTATGGAGTGCCACAAGATCATCCTTTTGGAAGAGATCCTGAAGACCGCCCACGTTGGGAATTTGATACGAGAGAAACCGGGGTGACGATCCCGATCTCTAATTGACCGTGCTCGTCCTGCGATGATCTTAAAACGCATATGGGATCATAATCGTCCAGGACGCTGAACAATCTATCATCATTTATTGAAACTGATCTCTATCCTCGAAGAATATCAAACACTTAGATTTACACCAATTCTGATTTGGAAAACATGGTTTTGCTGGAAGAATTTCTACATCTGCTTGGAAGAATCATGCTTAGGAGAAACAATAAACCATTATGACATTTGATTCTCAGGTCAATCTTCTGTAAGGCCCAGGATTTTTGTGGAACCATTTTTGGGTTCTTATTTAATAACCTAGAATCAGACTTATCACAGAAAATGTTTCGGATTTGTCATGAAAGTTGAAATTGACAAGTAAACATTCGATGTGTGTTTTGGATGTCAATTTCTACCGTGCAGCATTGATATGAACTCTGGAAATTCAATTAATATACAATCTTAATTATATTAGTTTTAGAAGGAGAATTTCTTAATTTTTCTGTCCTCATCTTTTCGGGGCGGCATCAAGTCAGATGCCGCAGGTCTCACTTGCGGCAAGTCCCCCTTGCGGCATGTCTCTCCTGAAGCATGTCCCCCTCATGGCATCTCTCCAGAGTAGATTGCTATTTTTCTGGCAAGCCTGCCGAACCGAGTTGTCTACCTGCAGCATCTCTCTACCTAAAAAGTGGAAAAAGTGCGGCACCTCTCCCCCAGGGAAAATTCGAAGTGGCAGAATACTGTTCACGCAAATGATGAATGTCAAATACTTTCCCCTTCTCCCATGTCTTGTAGGCGGCGGAAAGGGACTCCTGTGATTGGTTTTGGAAATAATGTAAATCATATTCCTTCCCATTTTCCCAAGTCCCGTGGGGAGGTGGGGAGGCACTCCTGTGATTGGTCATGGGGATGATATAAGACTATAGTCACAAAAGTTGCCAATATTGGCAATCTACTCGGGAGAGATGCCGCAGGAGAGACTTGCCACGGATGAGATTTGCCGCAAAGAGACTTGCTGTAGAAGAGACTTCCCGCAAGTGAGACTTGCCAGATGTGACTCAATGAGGACCCGAACTTTTCATAGTTTTACACTGAGAAACCTTGCTTAGTGATTTTTTGTTGAAAATCTCCCTAGATTTTACTATCTCAACTTTGCAATGAGAGGCAAAAGGCATGTTCAATTAATATTTACTAATTTCAATAGTAACCCGTAGCTGCTGTCAGAATTATAAAATATGTTAGAATAAAAACTAAAACTATTGCATTTATTGTAAAAATCGTTTGGAGTATTTGTTAAACTCTGTAGTAAAATTGCAAGTCCGTACTGCAGCCATTTACTAATTTCATTAGGAGAAAATAGTAAATTTGTTGGATTATCAACTGCAGAAGGTAACAGTATTTACAAACTGTAGTAAAATGATGCGCAGGGACCTTGCGCACCAAATTACTAACTACTAAGCAAAATGTGCTACAGTCCGAATAGAAAAAAAAGGAACTGAAATATGCTATTGAACTCGAAACCGAATATATACGCTATACAGTATTATACATTAAACATAATTTCATATTAATTTAAATTCGGAATTTACAAGATTTGAAATTCTATATTTCTGTATTCTGAAAACATATGATATTATTAAATTATAATCTGAAACAGAAAAATTGGGTTAGTAGAAAACGAAGCTGGCAGGATCGAACACGTATCTTTGGGACAGCAGTCAGGCGATGTTCCATTTATCTACAGAACATTATGAGGAACGGGAATGAAAACATCCATATGACCTAGATGATAGAAAGTTCATTGGTTCCAATTAATTCAATCCTTGATTTATCAAAATTGATGATAATTTTATAATTTTAAGAACCAAAATTTTTAATTTAATTAAAATAAGTAAATAATAAAAAATGCCTTGGAGATTTTTAGAAAGTAAAAACACGTTTGAAAACAAAAACATATGAATCCGTTGATCGAAGATTGACACACGTCGGATACGTTCGGCTGCGCTCGGTCCATCACTTGATGTCTTCTGCTAAATCAGTTAGTAATTTTCGGAACCAATTTCAATAATTGGTATCAACCCCATAACAGAATGTATAAAATGTCTATGATATACATCGTGTTCCTACAGAAAATAATAATTTTTCTTGCATAGTTTGTCTATTATGTTATTTAAAATGCTTATTACTCCTATCTTCTTTGTACAATTTACTAATTTCTCTAATAATTTTTCCTATATCAGATTTCACTACAGAAAATAGTCAAGCTCGCTATTATCAAATAGAAAACCTTCTTACAAAAATGGTACAACTCATTATTTAAATATAGAAAATGCCGAAATTTTAGCGTTTCGACCCAATCGGCTACCTATTTTAGTAATAACATAAAGTTTCTCAGTGTAGAAATGAACAACAATATTTATTCAAACTATTATATTCTAGTTTATACTCTACCGGGATTCCTATTTATTAATTTCAGGCTTCACAATCTATCTCTGATTCCCGTTTTGTCCATTTTATCTTGTTCCAAAATTGCATAAATGCGAAATTAATTGATAGAATCAAATGAAAAAATCTTCCTGCTGCGCGTGCACATTGAATCGTGCATCTTATGAAAAAAAATTATTTTGAAAAAATTTGTAGATCTTTTTGAAATTAATAATTTCGTTCCCTTTTTAGGTGTACCTTGCATAGTTTAATTGGATATATTCATTTTTGTTTTTCAAAAAGTTATTTCGATGGATAAAAAAATTACCATTGGTCGAAAATGGCTGGTTGACGAACTCGTGCTTTCTTTCGTGGCCTTGAAAAAGTCTGCCATAGCACAATCCAATATGATAATTCTTTCGAAAGTTATCGGGTCTACAGATTACAGAAAGACGGACACCTTCGTAAAAACCGTTTTTTCTGACTCAGGGGCCCTCAAAACATGGAGATTTCATTATATCCGCGGAAGTCATTTCTTAATTTTAAAATTCTCATTCAGAATGAGAATCAAAAAATCCAACCATTTTTCTTCGAACATGAAGCATTTTCCATAAAAACCATACAATTCTTGGTTGGGAATTCATCTCTTTTGTTTGACGATTGTATTATTTTTCTGCAAAATCAACAATACCGTTGGAAAGACATCCTTTACGGCTCAAATGTAACTGTCTGAGAGAATATCAATCAGTTTTGGTATTCAAATCCAATTGGAAATTTTTTCGAGTTTAAATATGAGCAACTGAAAGTTGATGTATTTTGTACCAGGTCACAATTCCGATAAAAAATGTATACATTTTTCTTTAGAATTCATCTTCTTTGGCAAAAACCTAATCTTCTTGACTAAAAAACCGGGAATCCGTTGGGAATTTCTTCTTTTTTGTTACAAATTCGTCTTTTCTGACTCAAATGTAATCTTTTCGGTCATAGCTTTAACTGTTTGGTTGAAAAATTCTTTTCTAAAAATTTATATGTCCTAGTGAAAACTTGCACTATCAAATCAGACATTCATGTATTTTTTGTTAAATCTATTGTCCCCGAAAAAATATGATTTTTCATTTTTAAAACTTGCATATCCAGTTGGAAATCCCTACATTTCTTGACAATACGTATTTTTTAGCAGACATAAAATTTTCTGGTTGAAAATTCATTTATTATTCTAGAAGTTCATATATCTTGATAAAAACTTCTACCGTCAAATTTTAACTTCATGTATTTCATAAAAAATACACCTTTTCCTCAGAAAATTGATCTTTTTGATTAGAAATCTAACATTCGGATGGAGATTTTTGTATTATGCAAGAGATTCATCTTTTTTGCATAAATATAATCTCCTTGGTTATAGCTCCAACTGTTAGGTGCAAATTTATTTATCTTTTCAGAAATTCCTATTTTTCAGTGAAAACTTACATAATTAAAGGAATAATTTATGCATTTTGTTCAAAATTTTTCTTTTTCAGAGAAATTTGAATTTTCTCGGTTGAAGATTCTTATAATATTCTAGAAATTTATCTAATTGTTTAGAAATAATGCATGCATTCTGTTGAAATTTGTATTACCTGATTGAATACAATTGTCCTATATTCTGAATAAAAATCTCCTTCGACCAAAATATCTATTATTACATTTTTTCTGGAAAATCCACCTTTTTTGTTTGAAAAATCGAATGCTTCGTTCAAAACGAATCTATTCTGTGAAAATTTATTTTATTGTGAAATATTCTATACATTAGTTAAAGAATCTTCTTTTTGGTTACAAATTTTATCATTCCGCTGAGACTGCGAAATTCATTTGTTACAAATAAGAATTTACCTTCTTGTTAAAAATTACTCTCCTTATTCAATATTATACTCCTCGGTATAGAATTCGTCTTTTTTGACAGTTGATTAATTTAATGTCGTTATCAATCCTTCTGACTGCAAATTCAAATATTTTGTTAAAAATGCATAAGTATTGTTTAAAATTAGTTTTTTGTAAAAAAAACTATTGCTATAGGCTAAAATGAAACTTTTTAGTTGAAAATGCAACTTTTCGATGGAAAATCATTCAGTTTTGTTCTACGATCAATTTAACCCGTTTAGAATTTGTCCTTCCATGTGGAATTGAATTCTTTATTCACCTTCCTTAGTTGAAATAACAATTTTGATGAAGAATTCAACTCAATTTGACTATTCTTGAAACAATCCAAAAAAATTTTCGAGATGAAATATGAATCGTTACATTTTCTGTTCGAGACTTTTCTTTTTTCTTGAAAAATTTCGACTGTTGGGTCAAAAGTTAGAATAATTTAAAAGAAAAACAAAATTCTCCAGATTGTTAAACGAAGTAAAACTTCCCTCCTGTGTTTGAAAATTTATTGATTTTTCACAAACTTGTATTTCTTAGTAAAAAATTCCAGTTCGAATCAAAAATTGATGTATTTTGTCCAAATTCATCTCTTTTAGCAGAAGTGTCATCTTCTTGATTAAAAATTCAAATATATAGAGGCCGAATTCATTTCCAGTCGGGCGGGCTGTGTGATCTCAAGTCGAAGAATCGTTTCAAAATGGAATATGTGGTTTTTCAAAGGATTTCAGACGACACGTATCTTACCGATTTGATAAAAAATTTTTTTGACAAACTTAGGAGCGTTAAAACTTTTGATGCTCGTGATGTCGTTCATCGAAAATTTATCGAAAGAAATATTCGGAGTCTTCTAGTATTTGAACAAATGCAGATATTTGGCATTTCTTTTGTGAATCCTATAGATATTATTATTCTGTTTCAGATTCCATAAGAAAATTGTACAAACTCTGAAAATTGACAAAATAGTGGCGGTTTTCTTGAAAATTTTCGAACTCAATTTTCTCAAAAACCCCAGCGTTTTTTTTCTGTTGTTTTTTTTTTCAAGTAAGTACAAATACAGACAATATATTCCATATGAGTTCACCTTGTGCCCGCGTCTCGGAAAGGAGAAAGAATTTTTCTTCCTCCAAAAGAATAAAAATTCATGATTTCTGCAGAAACCAGAAGAGATGTAAAAGAGGTTCAATGATCAAAGTTTTTTCCTCTAAAAAAGTTCTACAAAAAAGTTTATTAGCGATTTTTTCTATCTTGCGTCGTTATTGAAATATTCGCTGAAATAAATCAGTTTAAACAAGAAAAGTAAATATTGCACATTTTTTTCGACTGTTTATATTTTTAGTAGAACATTGCTTGAAAAAATTGGCTTCTCCTGTTGATTTAAACCCTCCTTGATTATTTATGTCAGAGGGGAATTGCATTTATTCGCATTTCAGCGAATATTTCAATAACGACACAAGATGGAAAAAATTGGTAAGAAACTTTTTTGTAGAACTTTTCTAGAGGAATGACATTGATTTTTGAACTTTTTTTATATCTCTTCTTGTTTCTGCAGAAATCGTGAATTTTTATTCTTTTGAAGGAAAAAAAATCTTTCTCTTTTCCAAGACGCGGGCACAAGGTGAACTCAAATGGAATATATTGTCTGTATTTGTACTAACTTGAATGAAAAATCAACAGAATAAAGAAACGCTGGGGTTTTTGAGAGAATTCAGTTTGAAAATTTTCAAAAAAACCGCCGCCACTTTGTCAATTTTCAGAGTTTTCACAATTTTCTTATGGAATCTGAAACAGAATAATAAGACCCAGCTAGAAATTGCCGATGAACTGCCGATCGTAATAATCGGCCCATCGTTGGCCCAACGCTGTTGAACAATATATTTTCTGCCAATAGTGGCCCAAGCTTGGCCCATAGTAGACGACCATGGTTGACCCGACATTGGGAACCGATCAATGTTTGCCATTGTTGGGCCATGATTGTCCCATCACTGTCTCCCGGTTATTAATTTCCAATGGAAGCCCAAGATTAGCCTATGGTAGTTTTCCCTGATTGGCCCAATATCGGCAACCAATTAATGTTTTCCAATGTTGGACCATGATTGTCCCATCACTGTCAACCGATTATTATTTGCCGATGGCAACCCAAGATCGGCCTATGGTAGTTTTCCATGATTGGCCCAATATCCACAACCAATTAATGTTTACGAATGTTGGACCATGATTGTCCCATCACTGTCTACCGGTTATTATTTGTCGATGGCAACCCAAGATTGGCCTATGGTAGTTTTCCATGATTGGCCCAATATCCGCAACCAATTATTTTTTGCCAACGTTGGGCCATAATTGTCCCATTACTGTCCGCCGGTTATTATTTGCCGATGGCAACCCAAGATTGGCCTATTGTAGCTTTCCATGATTGGCCCAATATCGGCAACCAATTAATGCTTGCCAACGTTGGGCCATGATTGTCCCATTACTGTCTACCGGTTAATATTT
>WSXT02003911.1:0-12425 GCA_011762715.2 Neuroterus valhalla
GAATAGTTAAATTTCGAAACTAAGAAAGTATTTAATTTTTGATGAAAAAGTAGAAGTGTCAACAAAAACTTCAATACCCAAATTTCAAATTAAAAAAAAAAATATTTGACCAAAAAAATTAGATTTGAATTGCAAGGTTGGAGATTTCGATCAGAAAAGTTAAGTTTCCAGTTCGACAACAAGAAAAATTTTGAACTATTGAAATAATTATTCCCAACAAAAAATGGAATCGTAACATTTTGGGATTAAAAAATTATTTTTAAACCAATCATAAGTGTTTTAAAGCAAATGAATGTTCGAATAAAATCCAAAACATTTAACTGTATAGCTGGAATGGTGGATCATGAAGAAGAATTTTTTGACATCAACATTCAATTTTGAACGAAAAGAACATTTTCTACACAAAAATCGATTTTTCAACATAATTCGATTTTCAATGCAAAAAGACAAATCTCTATTTTAATTGTTGAATTTTGAACTGGATAAGATCAGTTTTCCACTAAAAATAAAAGAGTAAAATTTCCAGGGTGAGAAATTAATTGTCAACCAAACTGATGAATTTTCAGGTAAAATGATAAATTTTCAACCTGGAATAAATGTATTCTATGCAATAAACATTGATTTGTAACCATAAGTATGAATATTATACAAGATAGGCGAATTTTACACAAAGTACCTGAATTCCTAAAGAAATTGTCCAATTTCCCAATCCAAAAATACATGCTCATCTAAATACTTGCATTCTAACCCAAAAAGATAAATTGCTTTCTAACAGAGTATTTTTTTAACTAGAGGTTGAGTTCAAATTAAAATACTGCACCTTCAACATATAAATCCAATTTTCAACACGAGGTTGAACTTTCAAACAATCAGTTGGTTTTCTAACTAAAAAAGGATGAATCCATGAAAAACAATGTAAACAGGTTTTCTATTACAATTCAGAAATATTTCTTCTTCTAAATACTACTTCTACTTCAAAAACTACCTAAAGTACTTTCTTCATTTAAAATTAGGAAGAGGGGACTTCCAAATTGTGCTGAATTTAAATATAGAAGAGTGATCTTCTCCAATCCCTCTCTTATAAATCAAAATTATAAATATTTTGGAAAGGTCCCGTTCCATGTAGAAAATTCCCGGTTCCAAGTGAAATTATATTTCTCTACCTAAAATCCCTGCAATAAAATAAGAACCCTAATTATTTTCTGAAACTCCTTCAAATGAAGAGGAAGCAAGTAAAACGTGATAAATTCATTTTTGTGAAAGAATTGAGAAAATAATTCCATTTATATGTTTGTGCTATTATCAATTTGATTATTACACTAGCATCAATTTAATCTATCCAGAATATAGGAATATATTTTCAATACTTTAAGAACGCTTATAAAATATTGGAAAACCCTTCAAATATCTTTATTTTCTGTAAATATTATAAAATAAATTAGTTTAAGCAATGGAAGGTACGCTGAGCATATTTATAAAACGTTTTTATTACTTTCATTCACTTAACGTCTTTTGTTGAAAATTCTATTTTTGTGACAATTTAATACATTCATCATGTTCTATCATTATTAATAAAAAAATCATATTTTGTAATGGAGTAAAGAGATTTCAAGTTATTATAATATATTTGATGTCATCATAATAAATATTGATTGATATTAAAAATTGCTGCGCATTTATCTCAACGTATCAAAATTTAAATAAGTTGAGACACTAAATAAATGAAATTCATTCCGAATGACTTTTAATGATTCCTCAAGAATAACAAAATATTATCCATTTTCATAAAATTGAAGAAATGAATTTATTTATTTTCAAGTCAAGTAAATTCCCGGTTTTTAATCAAATTCCCGGTCATTTTATCTTTGCTTGAAACACGAATCCATCTCCAAATTCATGATTTTTATGGCATCCCTAAGTGTATAAACAATTAACTGATATTAGAGTTAGACGCGATCTCAAGCGAAAGTCTATAAATAATGTTCACATACATAGTATGACTATATGTTGTATAAACGGAAATGCAAGTGTATGCATAAGTGCGATGTCGATAACAGCCATCGAGGAAAAGCGCAATCAGGTAACAGTGTGAGGGAGCGGAGTCTATCTATTGCGGGATGATGTATTGCACATCGAAATACCCATCCCACATACATTTTTGCCTCCTTCTTTTCCTCGTTTTATTTTCAAATCATTTTCATGAATCGTCCGATATCTTCAATAGTTCACTTGATACGTATAGAAAACTAAAACTTGAATCTTTTTATAGAAAATTTTAGTCACTTGTTATTGTCACGACCCACGGGTTCCGAATTTCCAACTTGGAAATAATTTATTGCAAAACTACAATTTTTTCTGATTTTGATATTTTAACCTGGAGAGACAGCGCTGCTTTTAGGGTTCCCGAGAACGTACGTTTCCAGTCGAATCCAAGAGGAGTCAATTGTTGACCAAGTCTGAATATTTTTCAAGATGGCGATTCGGCGGCCGATTTCAAATTTCGGGCATTTTCCGGTTCTTCACGGTCAAGTTTTTCAATTTCCCCGGTCAACTAGAAAAGAAATATTCATATTTGTTGCAAAACGCAAACATTCATTTTTATGCATGACGTTCATTCTAAACATCCTTTAACACAACAGATTAAACTTTGCAAAATAAATCAATTTTTGGAAGAATACTCAAATTTTCAAAAACAAAAAAATCATTTTTTTTCAAAAGTTGGAGAAGTTAAACTTACAAAAAAAAATGAATAAACGATAACGAGAAAAAACGGATTTCCTATAAAAATAGTTAATTTTTCAATGGAGAAGGTGAATATTCAAACAAGAAGAATAATTTTCAGATAGAAAGAATAATTTTCTGAAAAAAAATATAATGTCTGAACAAAATAGTCGAATTTCGAACTTTAAAAACAATTACTTCCAACCAAAAATGGAACAGTATCATTTTTAGTTTGGAAAACGAATTTTAAAACAAGCATAAAATTTTCATATAAAAACAAAGAATCTTAAACTGAAGGAGTTGAGTTTTGAAACGGATAAATTAATACTAATATATTTATTTATTTTATTACTTATATTAATAATAAACTACTGAAACTCAAAATTAAGAAAAAATTGATGTTTAACTAGAAAAATTCATTTTTTGCTAAAACTATGGGATTTCCAATTGGAATAAGTCGAATTCTCAGTTTAAAAAAGTACTTGGATTTTGAACCCGAAATACGAATTTTCAACTGAATTGTTTGGCAAAAAATTAATTTTCAACCAAAAAATATAATTTTCCAACAAAATGGTTAAAACTTATACTAGAAAATAAACATTTTCAAACCAAAATGGAATATTGACATTTTTGTCCTAAAAAATTAATTTTAAACCAAACATGAGAGTTTCCAACTAGATGACTGTTCGACTAAGATGAAAAATGTTCAACTGCCTATATAACTTTTTCTGTCAATCGTAAAGAAGAATTTTTGGAGAAAAACATTAATTTCAATAAATAAATCATTTCAAAGAGACAAATTTCCACCGAATTGTCAAATTTTTGACTCGAAAATATCAATTTTCCACTAAAAATGAAACAGTTACATTTTCAGTTGAAAAAAATTGATTTTCGACCAAACTGATGAATCTTTAAGGGGAATAGATGTACATAAATTCTCAAAGAAATGGTTTTATTTTGAAATTCGAAAATCAACGTTCAACTTAATATTCGAATTTTCACCAAAAAAAGATGGATTTATTTCTAACAATAGTAGTTACAATTTCAACCAGAGATGAATTTTGAATCGAAATAGTGCAACTTTAATAAGAAAATTCAATTTCCAGCAGACAATTAAAATTTTAAACAAGTAGTTGATTTTTTAACTAAAAAAGGATGAATTTGCAATGGACAATGTAAACAAGTTTTCTGTCATAATTCAGAAATATGTCTTATTCGGAATACTACTTTCTTGATTCAAAATTAGTAAGAGGGGACTTACAAATTTTGAATCGGAGGAAAGATTTTCAAAAATTTCTCTCTTCTAAATCCGAATTATAATTAGTTCAAGAAGTTCCCATTCCATGTAAAAAATTGTCTGTTCCAAGTGAAATTCTTTACTAAAACTCCGCCCTGAAATGAAAACTATAATGATTTTCCTAAATTCTCTCTTAGTACAGTCAATCCGTCAAATTTTGTCGAAAAAAATATTATGAAACATTTTTTTTTGGAAATCGCTAGAAGAGCTTTAAAAAAACTTGACCTGAAAAGTGCGGGATCGTTAAGGGGCGAGTTTTTGAGAACATTTCAAAAGTTGTTTGATTTGACAAAACTCGGAAAAGGTAGGTTTTTGGAAAAATTTGTAGTGACAAAAAATGTTGAAAGCAATGTTTTCTACAACTCTCCCCATTGGATAGACATGCTTAGATGAAAAGAGCAATTGACAGATGGCGCTAAAGTAGTATAGTATAGTATAGTGTATTTATTGCCAAAGAGCGGAGCCATACTGGGTCCTTGCTAGAAAGTAATACGCATAATTCATCAACAGTGATATTTTGTACATTTGGTAAATACTACTTCCTGATATGGGAGTAGATTGGACACTTTACAAGAATATGGATCAAGTCCTCTTTTTCGCATAGATTACTTACTTTGCATATTTGTGGTGGCGCTAAAGTACCAAAAAAGGGGTTTCTCGCTTTTTGCCATAGAAAAAAAATTTTGATCGCAAAACTGTCAATAAGGAAGTTGTTTGTCTCAAAAAACCTAAAAAATTCATATGCAAATTTTTCTCGTAGGACTTACCGTTCACGAGTTAAAGCGTGACAAACCTGTCACCGTAGATTTTCCATTGTTTCCAACGAGGGCGACGTTAGTGTGGGTACATAATACATCATTAATTCAAACTGAATAAATAACTTTTTTATATGTAGGACTTTCAAATTATTCTTAATTATGATAAATTGCTATTATGAATTGATATTTATTATCATTAATTTTTTGAAAAACTATGCTGACTTTAGTATTGAACGTGATTTAAGAAGGGTTTCAAAATTTTATATCAAACGAGCTGTACAAAAATCTACTAATAATTGTTGTTGAGCGTGCAGCATGTCGACCCAATAAGGAAAGTTGTAGAAAACACTGCCCCCAACATTTTTTGTTCTCACAAATTTTCCCAAAAATCTACCATTTCCGAGATATATCAAATCAAAAAACTTTTCGAGTTTTCTCCAGAACCCGACCCTGAACGATCCCGCATTTTTCAGGTTAAGCTTTTTGAATACTCTTCATCATTTCGATTAGAAAATCATTTCACAATTTGGAAACAACACTCTTCATGTGTACCCTCTCCGGAAATGAAAAAATAAGGCAAATGAGAAATTTCCAAATAATGAAAACAAAATCTGCATGAAGTATGGCAGAATAGGATTGAATTCGTCGGAACAGTTGGGAGGAGTAGAAAATTGTTTTATATCAGAGATTTCTTAATCGTCTCTCTTCTCTCCTTCCCTTCTTCAGAATTCTCGCACCGTCCGAGGACGGGCACGGAGATAAAAATAATAAATCATCGGGCCCCTACATCCGCACTGGTGAGCATGCATTTGCCGATTTCTCCGGTATTGTGGCCCGATGCGGATATGGGTGGCGTTCATTTTCTGCTATAGTCTATAGTCACACATCCACGGAATGGAGCGAGAGGGAAAACGGCATCTCGGAGAGAGAAGACCGATTAATAACGAGAAGTTAAGAGAGATAAGGAACCGATGCGTTTCTATGCGATTTTTTTGCGCAAGAGTCAACCGGTCACAACAAGAATCTGCCGTTTCCGTGAGAAGAAGAACGAGTATTGCAATTTGAAGAATTTGAGAAGTAGCAGTATCAACGTTTGAAGAAGATTTAGTTAATTCCGATTCAAATCTCCAATTCCATAATAATGATTCAGAGATTGGCAGGGCTGCCACAGACTAATGTACTTTGAGAAAGTGCCAAAAGTAACTAATTTGAGCTAAAAAGTCCACACTAAACATGCTTCATTACTTTGTTTATTGCATTGCTAATAATTTTTTTAATTTCTCTAATAGATAATAAATTTTTCCGATCCGTGTAACGCAAACACAAACAAATACCGTAGTGCGCATGTGCCAGATGCCGCTATCCACCGCTACATGCTGCTCACAGTGGGGAGCGAATGATGGAGAAAAAGAGGATTAGAGAAGGGGAAGCCTGCACTTCCCCTGACAGTGTTTCAGCGTTACGCGTTACGCTGAACTTCCCCTCGCTTGAAAGTTCACACTGCGCCCTAATAAGTTATCACTTCAAGAAGTGACAAGAAGTTACTTAAGGTGACTAATGCTCACACATATTTTCTATCAGCTTGCACTCACAAGTTTGGATGCAATTCTAGTGCTGAATTTAGGGATATATACCCAGGTCACAATATCCAGAATAAGTTTTAGAAGTCGTGAAGCTAAACAAATCATTAAAACAAATGCATATGTATATTCCACAATGATTTACGGTAGAAACTAGAAAACAAGAAAATTAAGAACTGAAATAATTTAAACTTAATAATAAATGGAATTTCAGGAGTCAATAAAAACTTCTTCCCGTAAAAAAGTGACTTATAGTGATTGTTTTTCAGAAAAGTGACTAAAAAGTGACTTGGAAAATAAAAGTGAATAAAAGTGACGTGGAAAACAAAAGTGACTGAAAGTGACTTAAGTGACTAAGTGGCAGCACTGGAAACTGGAAATAAATTTTAAGAATATCTGATTAGAGATTGATTGAGAAGAAAATGTGAAAAACAAAGTTTGTGGGAGATGTGGAGCGTTAGAGACGCTTTGGCGGAAAAGATGCAAAGAGTACCGGGGAAGTGGCACGACAACAATGGTGCGATGTCGTTGCCGCACCATTACCCTGATATAAAATGTAGTCCCTAGCCAGCGATGTTAACATCTCACTTTGTCAAGTTTGTATATCAATCAGCCGAAGCCGGCGACGATAATGCACATTGACTGTGGCCGATCGATAAAGGTCGTCGAAGTGAAGGAAAATGCGAAGAAAGTATTAAACCAAGATAGAAGATATAATAACGACTCTTTGATCTAAAAAATTCTTTAGCAACAAAAGTCTCTCCATGTTTCAAAATTACTAATCTTCTCATCAAGGAAAGCTTTCCAAATAAAATCAATGAGCAACAGACCAATTGAAGAATAGATATCCAATAACGCATAAGAGCCATTTCAAGAAGGGTCATTTTCGTATTTGAATAGGTGTACAATTGACCCTCATTAAAATGGTTCTAATACGTTTTTGAATATCCACCCTTCAATTGTTCAAGGAAATGCTAACGAAGGTGGAAATAGAGTAGTATAAAAGCCGCGGTACAAATTCGCAGGGCGATTCTCTTTGTTCGAGATATCAAGAGCTCAAGAGCAGAGGTGTCGAACGCGTGAGCAACGGTGTAAATAACTGTCACCCGTCAATCCCCTCTCTTACCACCTTGAATTCGTTCATGCGGTGAGCGCCATGTGGAAGGAGGAAACGAGAAGAGAGTTCTCGAAGAAGCGCTCGGAGAAGGGGAAAGGAGGAGAAGCGCGCCAGCCTTGCGTTGGACACCCCTGCTCAAGAGGATAGGACTCTGGACTAGTTGAAATCTAAACTATTGTGCGCCTACACCTAATCCACTATCCTATTGTAGCCCAATCAGGGTGGCAGTTTGGTGGACGGTTTCGAATTCCCGGCCATATCCTGGTTCTCCACGGTCAAGTTTTTAAATTTACTGGTTAATTAGAAGTAACACATTTATATTTGTCGCGCAACACAACGAAACAAACACAACACAGCAACAAAAAATCTGCCCCCTGCGCGGGCACATTCTCATGGCGCGCTACGCGCGCGGCTCGCTTTGCTAGCAAGTTTGGGCACGCTCATGGTGCGCGTCATTCGGATCTCGTGCTTCGCGCTCGCCTGCTTACGCTTTATTCAATTTACAGTGTGATGCATACACAGAGTTGCAAATATTGTAAAACTGCTAAAAACCTCTGCTTCTATGAAGATGATTGATATTTGTATATTTTTGATGAACACTTTTTCAAAATTAATTTTAATTAAGGCTCTACTGGTCTCAATGAACACATTCTCATTACAATACTCGCCACCGATATATACACCTTGCATATTTTGGCTAGAATATTTAATTTTTCATTGCTTAAAAAGCGTTGTCACGTTTAAAACAGAAAATATACGTCTTGTTGGAAAATAGTTCGAATAAAACTTGAAGGTTTTTTCAAGATGAACAATTATTTCATTCAAAATTTCTTCTTGTCTCTCATTGTTTGGCTGGAAAGTGGTATTTTTATATTTTTGTAAAAGCGTTATCGCGATTAAAACGAAAACAATTCGTCCTATCGAAAAATAGTCAACAGTAAATTTGTAAACATTTTTAAGGCGAACAATTTTTGTACTTTTCATTCTTTCTTATATCTCGCATAGTTTTGCTCAAAAATGAAATTTTTCATTTTTGGTAACATTTCTCACGATCTAAACAAAAACTATGCATCTTATGAAGAAGATGGTATGTATAAAATTTACAAGTCTTTTAAAATGAATAATTTTTGTTCTCAACATTTTTTCGCACCTTGCATAGTTTGACTGAAAACATGCATTTTTGATTTTTCAAAAAGCGATTTTGATGGATAAAACGAGAACCATTGGTCATCAATGGCTGGTTAAGGAACTCGTCCTTTGTTTTGCGACCTTGAAAAATTTTGCCAAAGCACCATCCAATATGATAATTCTTTAGAAAGTTATCGAGTCTAGAGATTTCGGACTACACACTACAGACACACAGACAGACAGACACCTCCGTAAAAAAAGTTTTTTTTTCTCTCAGGGGGGTCTCAAAACGCGGAAATCTCATTAAATCCGTGAAAGTCGTTTTTCGCATAAAACCAATACCTTCTCATTCAGAATGAGACTGTAAAAAACATTTTTTTAGAAAAATTGAAACAGTTAAACTTACAATTCAAAACAATCAATTCACGATAACAAAAAAGAACGGATGTCCAACAAAATAGTTGATTTTTCAACCAATGTGATGAGTTTTCAAACAACATTATAAATCTGCGGCGAGAACAGTTGAATTTCAAACTAAGAAGATGATTTTTTAACTAAAAAAAATAAATATTCAACTGGAGTACTTCAAGTTCTAACCATGAAGGTGAATATTGAAATAAGAAGATTAATTTTCAAATAGAGAGAATAACTTTCTAAGAATGAATACAATTTTTCATGAAAATATTCGAATTTCGAATTCAAAAAATAATTATTTTCGCCCAAAAATTGAACCGAAACATTTCAAGTTTACCAAACCAAATTCAAATCAAGCATAAGAGTTTTCTACTAAAACAAAGAATCTACAGCTGAAGGAGTTGAGTTTTCAAACAAATAAATTACCTTCCACTAAAAAAGATAAATTGTCAACGAAAATTTGAATACTAAAATTTTTAATTGAGAAAAATGGATGTTTAACTAAACAAATACATTTTTGTCTCAAACTATGGAGTTTTCAATTGGAATAAGTTGAATTTTTGGATAAAAAAAATTACTCATGAAAAAACTAACTTTCAACAAAAAAGGGTACATTCCAACAAACAAATAAAAAAATGTCAAAAAATTATCACATTTTTACAATAAAATGATAAAGAATCAAATGAAATTGTAAATGTTGACCTGAAGTAGTTGAATTTCAAACTATAAATACGAATTTCTAACTGAAAATGATGAAAATTTACCTAGAATAGTTCAATTGTTGCCAAAAAATTAATTTCCAACCAAAAATACAATTTTCCAACAAAACGATTGAAAATGAACTATAAAAATAAAAATTTTCAAACAAAAATGGGATAGTGACATTTTTGGCTCAAAAAATTCATTTTACACCAAACATTGAGAGAATCGACTTGATGAATGTTCGGCTTTGACTGTATAACTTGAACTGGTAATCCTAAAGAAGAATTTCTGAAGAAGAATATCAACTTCCGAAGAAAAAGATCAGTTTCTATAAAAAAAAAAACTTTTCAAACTAAATATTTGAAGTTTCAACGAAATAATGAAATTTTCAATTTAAAAAGATAAATTTCCACCAAGTTGTCTAATTTTGAACTAGAAAAGATCAATTTTCCACAATAAATGTAGCAGTTAAATTTTCAGTTGAAGAAACTTATCTTCTACCAAACTGATGAATTTTCAGGTATAATAATGAATCTTGAACGGGAATAGATATATTTTGAGCAAAAATATGAGTTTTTAACCATTTTCTACAATAAAGTCAAATTTCCCAAGAAGCATATTAATTCTCAAAGAAAAATTTCGATTTTTCAAATTCAAAAATCCATATTTGTATGCTGATGGAAAAGATTATTTCAACTAAGGGGTCGATACAACTCCATCTTTTAACATCAAAAATCAGTGTTCAACTAAATACTTGAATTTCCACTAAAGAAAGAGATGGATTCATTTTCAGAAATATTCCTTCTTCGGAATACTACTTCTGCTCTAAAGACGGATTGAAGTACTTTTTTAATTTAAAATTAAGGGGGGCTCCTACCTTGTTAAGTCTAAAAGATCGTTTTTCTTGCATTTCCGGATAGATAAATGTTTTACAAATAAACCTGAAAAATTTCAAGTCAAAATATAAACAAAATTTCGAAAGTTATAGGCCAATAAATAGAGCAGTTAAAAATTGTAATTCGTTCAAAGAATTGGTTAATAAAAATTGTTTAAACAAATTGATTCTGCAAATTTTATGGCAGATTTGAAATCAGCGACTCCGACAACATACGAAATGAAGTTTAATTGTAATTATATCGCGAAATTTCAACCTAATTTTTTGCGTTTTTTATGAAAAACTTGAAACGCGTTTTTCTCAACACAACGTTTTTCGAATTCTCGGAAGTCCTGGAAGGCTCAAAAATCAAGCAATCGCTATGAAACTATTTTGACATATTCTCAGAAGGTGTGCGCACAAAGTAGATGGCGATCTTAAAAAGTATTGAACATTGTTTGTTCAAAAAAATGATGATTAGCTTTAAAAACGTGAGAAATCAATTTTTTTTTAAATCTTATAACTTCCTCATTTTTCATTTTTTTATGTATTGTACTCTCCATTGTGCGCAATGGTTTCTCGATTAAGAAAGTCTTGCCATTCTTTGTTTAAGATTTTCCTACGGTGGACAGATTTTTCAAGGGCGGGAAAAGTGGCCGTCGACCACCCGTCATTGAGATGGCGTATAGATGTAAATATTTCGAAAATCTGATTAACGGAACGTTATATTCTTTAAATCAAGTGATAAGATCTCTTTTTGATTCATAAAAAGGAAGGCGGATATTTCTTGTATTTTTTGGTAGAATTTTCAATAGTCTAGGTTGAGTCAAGTACATTCTCGGTTTTTAAATAAATTCTGATCATTTCCCGGTTTCCCGGCCGAGTCGCCACCCTGCCAATGTTCTCGGATTCACGGATCAAGAAGATCTTCTCCAGTAAGGAGTTGGTGAGTGGAAGCGGGTATGGGCTCGGGGCTGGTAGACAACGAGCGAGGGGCGATCAGTACACAACGTGTAAGTTATGAGGAGCACGGTTATAATGCTCATCCGGTTATATGGTATCGACCATCAAGATCATCCTCGGCAGTTGATTCTCAGCCCTCGCAGACTCCCTCCCCAGTCTCTTCTTTCCCCATACCATCCCATCCCATCCTCGTCGCTCTCAGCTCTCACCCCGTTAAGTTTGCTCCTTTCACCACGGCTCGCGTCACGAGAATGCCCGGAAAGAGAAGACGACTCTTGTTAGCAAGAGAAGAGCAAGGCAAAAGCAAGAAATGCGAAAGACAAGGAAAGCATATCAGCAGGTTCGAAGCAGGAGGCCTGAAGCCGCGAGATCAAGACGACGAGCACCAACCACCACCAGGTGCATCGAGACCAGAGCATGAGGGTCCGTGGACCATCAGGAGGATGGTCCATGGTCGATACGGTACTGATACAACCCGCGAGACTCTTCTCTCTTTGATCGTTTTGTCCTTCCCTCTCCACCTTTTCTCTTCATCTTCTCTGGCTATCTCCTTTCTTTTCCAGATTCATCGCGTTGTCTTCCTCTAGCGCTCGTGTTGGGTCCCAGTTACTATGGGATGAGAACCCGAGATGCCCTCCTGCAGATACAAATGGGTACCTTTGCCACGACGCAACCTGTTATTATACATTCCCCTATACAAACAACGTGTTAATCGGACCCACCCCTCTCTCGCCCTACCTCTCGGACCGTGGAAACCGATTTGCGGGATGCATTCGCGCAGAGAAAGAGAGCGAGAGAGGGAGAGGAAGAGATGGAGAAGAAGAGCGGGGGGGGGGGGGGGGGGTTAGACCATGGGTTGGGGGCTTTGGTC
>WSXT02003922.1:0-14986 GCA_011762715.2 Neuroterus valhalla
AACTATTATATATAACGATTTACCAAAGTAAATCATCTTTAACCTTCCTACATGTTTGAATCTTTTATTTTTTAAATAGCTCTCATTAGATCACATGGAACGTAAGGCCACATGAGGGAAGCGCCACCATGCGGCATAAATTTTAAGAAAGAAACTCTTAGCAATAAGGTCCGGCCATTTTTTTAGAGTCGGATAGGGCTGGTCGAAATACGAGTTAGTCGAGTGAATCGAAGTGAGCAATTATAGGAAAAAATTTCTTGCTTAATGTGCGCATGCCCAGATATATAAAATCTTCTTTCCCTTTCATTTGAATAGCTAATCATGGCTGATCTACGTTGCAACCATACTTGCAGAACGCGATATAAAATCGTTTTTCCTGATTCGAGTGCGCATGCTCAGCGATAGGAATTTTTCCCTTTCTTGGACTGCGCATGCGCAGCAATAGAGTTACTTTTTTGTGGAAAAGACTTCCTTTCGAAGAAGGGAGGCATCAAAAGGCCTACTTTCGGGGCATGCATGCAAAAACACATTTTTTCATTTCTCTATTCAGAAAAGCAAGTAATATGAATACAAACGAGAGAAAGAAATGTCATTCGTCACACACTCACAACTGTGAATACGGCACTTGTTTGTTACGTTTGATACCGCGCCACCATCGTGAATCACATGAGCTCATTTTCAGACAGCTGATAGCCGAAAAAAGGTCTGCGCATGCGCAGTAGTACTGCCACAAAAAGTGCCATCTTTACAGTCGCAACACGGTCTAAAAAACACGAATTTTTATTGTTTGAAAGGCAAAAACTATTTTTTTCAATATAACTACTCATAAAAAAAACTACAGAAGTTTTTCTCTAAAAACCAGTCAATTTTCCTCGTTTTTTAGTTCGTACTGGTATTCACCTCGTACTGCTTTCCCTCACAAATAGCCTACATGAGCAGACTACACAAAATAGACTAGAGCTGCAGACCCTGCAGACCTCGTCGATGTGGTCGGCGATGCAGTTAAACTTGAGGTTTGCGAAACGCGAGAAAGTTTCTCTCGCTTGAGAAATTGACGCTATTACTACTCTCGACATCAAACTCTTCACGATTGTTCGCAATAGTATAGTTATCGTAGTTGCTCTATGGATGTAACAGCGCATCATTGAGCTATCAGCGATCGATTTCAAGCACAGGGGTGGGGGGGGGGGCGTCAATTCTGGACCATAAGGAACCATTCCGATACCTATCATGCATTTTTATTCCACCCATTACCGATTTTCTTATCAATATCTTACTAGCAAAAACATCGAATGTCCGCAATAAATTTTCCTGTCAGCACCAAATGGACTCTCACTGATATCGTTTGCTATAAATTTGCTCCAGTTGAGTTGGTTTTACTACTCTGTTCTACAAACTAGAAAAATACATTAATTCTATCACAGTCGAACTGAGGAAATCAGGAGAAACTTGTCCGAAGAAATCTAATATCAGATAATGTTCTGATTGATCTAGATACACTTCTTTGGTAAAAATAATGTGCTCTTTCACATTTTGCAATGAAAAAGAATATTCACAACAAATATTATCAGATAATGGACTTGTAGGACTACAAAATAAACTGAGGGTGGATCTTTTTGCAGGTATATGTATATATCGTCGGTGAGGAAGCAGCATGACACTTTAATTCCAAATTTCCAATTTAGAGTAACACGACAAAAAATTTGGACATCTTAGGACAGGGTTGGATTGTTAGGCAGATGTATCTGTACCTCCACCGTTTAACTTGTTATTGGAAAAAAATTCTTACCGCTTGTGAGAAACGACCATTGCCGGGCCAGACATTTTTGGTTGCCCAGGTTTTATTTAATTTTCTTACTTGAACGTCAGATATTTTTGTGACGTTTGTCTCTCAAATTTTGTAATAACTAGGGGAGAAACTGTAAATGAAATCATTATCCCCTTACAAATAATAGTTGACAATTATTGATTACAAACGACTTTAAATAAAGGAAACTTAAACTTTTATTTAAAAAATGTTTGATTTTGAATGAACCAATAAAGCGTGCAAGTTTCAATGTTTCTAATCTCAAATTTCTGTTGGAAATTTGTATTTCTTGGTTGAATATTATTTATTCAACTGAAAATTAGATTATTCTGTTCCTGGATAAGAATGGACCTTTCTCAGTTCAGAATTTAACTATTTGTTTCTGAAATACATGTATCTTGTTCTGATATCTTTTTCTGAAGAATCATCTCTCTCATTGAAATTTATGTATTTCTTGATAAATCCGTTTTCAAAGAATAATTTTCTTGGTCCAAGATTTTTCCATCTGCATAAAATTGAAATTTATTGTAGCAAAATAGTCTTTTCGACTCGTAAATTCAACAAAACCTTTGAACCCATTTTTCGTTCTTGACAATGAAGATAGCCATTTCAAAAGTGTTTCATTCAAACATAAAATGAAAATTTTTTAGAAAAATTGAACTTCGAATTATTCTTTCTGAAATTTTTCGACTTGCAAATTTTCATCTGTTGATGCTTGCGATTTGAAAAAATTGAAACATAGAATACGGATTCATGAAATTAAAATTAATAAATTTTGAACGCGGTCAATTCAATTTCGTCTATAATTATGAGGCTTTAATAGGAATATACTTAATTTCCAATGTTGTCACATAAATTGGAAAAGAATTTTCTATTTTTCAATTTCGGAAGTTTCAATGTAATTTCCAGTTGAGAAATATTTGTTTATACTGAAAAATGAATCATTCTATTTTTGCTGAGAATTGAGTTTTTTCAATTTAAAATTGCACTTTTTGAATAAAAATTCATGTTTTTTCCAAAATAATGTTTCTTGTTTGAAGATTTATCCCTATAGTTCGAATTCAAATATTTTGCAGAAAAATTGTCTGGGAAAAACTATTATTTCGATGCAAGATTCATCTCTCTGGTTCAATATATTCGGTAGAAAAGTAGACTTTGGAATAAAAACTACAATTTGTTTTTTTCTTACTTGGAATGAATGTTTCAAATTTGGGACTGTAAAATTTAGAAATAAAATGATCAATTTGTTGGATAACTTGCAATTTGAAAACCTTTAAACTCAGGGTACGGATTTGCCCAATCACAACTGTTTAATTTTCAACACTATGAATTGAAAATTTTCCATTGTAATGCTTTAGTGAGAATATATTAAATTTTTAATGATTTTAATTAAAATGGTAAAAAATTTTCTTAATTGAAATATTAATTCTAAAAGCTTCAGTCTTTTTAGAAGTCAATGGAGTCTCACGATTCGAGCAAAATTTCATACTTCAAAGTACACCATTTGTGTGATGAAACGATTTCAGCCAATTTGACAGGTTTTAGACAAAATAATTAATAAAAAGAGTTTACAAATTTCTAAACTAAAACCTTAAGCGCCTTTTGGATTCCAAACGGAGGAAATCAATCCTTAGAACAGCAATTGATATACTGTTGTCACTTCCCTGCGATTGCGGGGAAGCGCCCAGCACTCACGGTCAGTAACTGTATCAGTGAGTCGGAAATATCGGCCAACAGCGTGACTGCAGTCCTCGCCTTATGGAGAAGCCTCTGGTGTTACACTAAGGCCTACACGGAAACGCAACGGGATTACCTAAGCATCAGGGGCTCTTATGGTCCTGACCCAAATAATAATACCGATAATGATAATAATTATAATAATAAGCTCCCTCATTTTTTCATAAATCCTTACAAAAAGCCCTATTATCCTTTTGTTTTTCTTTATACATACTTTCAATATGTCCTCGCATTTGAAATATCCTTTAGATTCAAATTGGCTTTGGAATTAATATTATTGCAGAATGAGATACTGAAAGATTTTATTGCCAAATTTCAAGGCTAGAGAAATAATAAATAGGTAGGAGGACACCAGGAGTTAACGATTCTACGCAGCGTTCCCAGGTCGTGATGGCTTGTTATAAATATTCATACAGGATTCTGGAGCCAGGAACATACATATCTACAGGTACGAGATCACGCATTCGTATCTGTACATGTTTAAGAGAATGTGCTAATATGCGAATATTCGACAGTTTCGTGACCAATAAATAAATATTCTCCCTTCGAACTCGTACGCTTCTAATGACCGAATAAAAGGGGAAAATTGCAGAGGCATTTTCAGCACGAAGCCATCAGGAATCATCGATAAGCAATGCGAGGAAACGAGACAAAGTTTTCCTGCTTTGAATCAATACCATTTAACACTTACTTTCTTCCGCTTTTCCCGAGTTTGCTACTTTCTTTTTTAAAAATACGTTGAATTTTCTAATTATATAAACCAAATGATAATTAACGAAATTGAGTACATTCAAATTAGAAGTTTTTATTGACACAGAATGGCTTCCCATTCATAATTAATTCTTCTCTTCTTTATCAATATTCGAGAGCAGGGATTATTGATTTCGATGGTAGGAGAGGAAATATTCAAGCACCAATTAAATAAAAAAAAATCAGAACAAACGCAGGATATTCGGTAATGGGCAAAACTAAACAAACTTTTCAGAGATTCTTATAATAATACTATCTTATATAATGCTGTTTTGCAATGGAGAAACAGCATTTCTTCATTTTATCCAGATAATGAATATTCAAAAAAGTTTTTTTCAAATTTCAGAAAATTATCCTGGATTTTAAGTATGGGAAACTCAAAAACTCGGAAGCACCCGATTGAACGGATTTCTAATCAGGAAGGCGCAGAAAGGGCAGGAGGGCGCTGCGCTCGAAAACAAATATGGCTGCCAATGATTCTTGGGCAGGACGCGAGTTATACGAGTTATACGCGAGGATTACGAAAAAAGTATTGAACCGATTTTTGTCATACACCTTTTTTTTACAGGGCATAAAAAACTACTCTATATAGACTACGGACATGAAAATAAAATTATTCTTAGATCATTTTCAACGCGAAAATGATCGAAAATTCTTGCAAAAAAGACCATTTCTTTTAGCCTCATTTTAATGGTTAATGTTCGAATTTTCTAAAGATCGTAGTCTATCTAGTATAAAAAACCCTTTTGAGTAAAATGATGTTCGATTCTATGATTTCAGATGAAAATTGTGGTAGGAGGCCTTTACGCCGATGCCGATGTCAACGGCAACACGACTCACGGGAACCACCAAAAGTTAATTAATTTTTTGTTTTTTCATAATGTAAAATATGTTTTTTATAATGCGTGCAACGAAAATTCGACTTTCGCCTCCACTTGAGAGATGGGAATATGGCGGATTACTTGCGAAATTTCTACTCGCCACTAGTGACGAATAGAAATCAGCTGGAGCGGCAAAACTAAATCAGCTGTGCAAGCAGAAGAAATTTGAGAATGTTTCTGTATTGGCATCACTGAGTCGCGCGCGTAAAAGGCGTTAATAATGCCAACCAAATTATATTTGTCATTGTCACATGTTGTCGACCATAATCTTGAAACGCGGTTGTTATTGGTGATGATTGTCGAGGTGATTGCTCCTAAGTTTCAAAATCTTCACGCAATGAATGTAATAATGTTTCGAATGCTTTGCAAAAAATATGTCCATATTTATTGATTTATAGTTGAAATCGGAAAAATTACTCACATGAAATAATGAATAAATATGTAATCATTTATTCATGTTTTTTTCTTCAATTTTCGAAATTAATATTTCGTTTCATGAAGGTCGAATTGCCGTCCCGCGCCCAATACACCCCATCCCCCGAGACGCCGTCCCCTGCACCTCACTCCCGGGAAAAAGGACAATATTGGGTATCAGATAGCAACCTTTCTCGAATTTTCCTCATTTCTCTATCACTCGAGAGTTGTCGAAAGCCGAATTTCAGATGCAAATTTTATGAAAAATAGCTTATATAGTTCGTGACGAATGGCGAAGATCACTGACTCGTGTGGTGCTGCCCTCGCTCCGCTCCGGCCAGCAACTCCACACTCGTCAGTTATCGCCGCCATTCGCCGTTCGCCATGTAATATACCAAATTTATTCTTTGAATTTTGCCCTAAATGTATCTGATATCCATCTCATGTGCACTGTTTTCATTTTCCCAAAAATAAATCGCGAAAAAGTAACTTTTTCCGGTCTCTTCGAATACTTCCTCCCTCGAATATCTTGCTAAGAGCAAGACGCTTAGAGTCTCTCATTATTGGCAATAAAAACATCCACTGCAGACAGGAGGACGCTGCGCTCGAAAACAAATATGGCTGCCAGGGGGTCACCAGTAGGACGCTAGTTATACGGGCTGCATGTTTGGGAATTCATTTAGAAGAGAATTAGTGCAAAACAAATGTTATTATCAGGGTCAGAGACATTTTTTGAGTTCGTTAATGGTGTCCTAGGTACCAAAAATATGAGACAAGGACAAGAAATAATTGAATCTCAGATTACTGTTGGTTATGGTGCGACTCTCAAAACACCCAATGTTATTAGCATCTTGTTCTGATTTAGGAATTTTTACTGGCATTGAAAGGCATTTTATTCAAATACCTTAACTTCGTGTGGATATCTGTGGAAAATTTAACACCATAATAAAAAATATTCTATGTTTTTTTCCTTGTTACTTGAGCACTTCCTCGCTTTGGCACTTTTTGGAAACTTAAGTTGTTGTCTTTTTTTATGAAGTTGTACATGAGAACACAATAACTTCCCCCTTTTCTCAACTCTTTCCAATGATTAGGGAAAAACACCATAATCCAACAGACGGCGCAAGCATTTACATTTACGTATATTTATACTGTTAAATCATTTTATTGGGAACAGTAAACAAACCATCTGAATTCATTTTACTATTTTACTAATTATTACTGATAACTACTAATTATATTACTAATTTACTAAGATTGCACTAACCTTCATACTGCGGCTGTGTGAGTGACTCCCTGGCTGCTGTTGAGCAGCCATTGAACTCAGTTCAGAAAACGGCCGGTAGGGGCGCATCGCAAATTAAAATTCTTAATAAAATTTCAACTTTCAGAACAATATTTTGACAAATCTCCTAACAGGCTCCAGAAAATGTATGTACTATGTACACAAGAAAAATAAAAAAACAAAAATGACATGAAAAGATGCTAAACTCTTCAGGGAATCGACTTGCAGTGCTACCCTTCCTTTTCGTCTCTCTATACGCGTAGAAAAATCTCCTTCAACATAAGCATCAAGCCTTTCTTTCAACCCCTTGTACTAATTCCTGTGATAACCTTGCCCCTATTTCCTTATTTCTACACCTCGCCATTAAAGAACTGAAGAGTTTGTTATATACGAAATAGGATACTCCATCGATAAAGAATAAGCTTTGAGGGAAAGCTGACGCATAAACAAGCTAAAAGCGAGGGGAAAAAGCTTCCTGGAGAGCATCACTGCCGAGCTGAAACAAAGTTGGCTTTCCTTGTTGTAAACAAGTTTTTTAAGTTATAAGTCTTCAACTAACTCATTAGGGAACATCGCTTCAATAAAGACGCTTATCAGTTACTTTCTTATTTGTACCTCCGATCAGATTCTCATCTAAGAATTTTAATAAAAATCCTCGTTAAGGAAATATCCTACAAATATTGATTGAAATTTGCATCAAAGTGAAAAAAAGTTGGAAGAATTCATCAAAAACAATTTCAAAACAAAGAGCCATTGACAGATAAGTGTTCCTTCTCTAGATCAATTCTTATTGTAAAAACAGCAATTTGATCGATGGAAAGTATATCTAAATCCATTCAAAAATGATAGATACCCTGTCTTATAACTCTGTCTTATCACTACCATAAATAATAATTCTCACTCATTCACTTCACACCCTGAAATTAGTTTACTCTTTTATCTACCTCAGAACTCTTTTTTTTCTCATCAACACAATCACATACCTAAAGATATCCTCGCATTACAAAACCTGTCCAAGATATTCGATAGACCGTTACTCGGACAAAATTTGCGTCGCTCTCGGGAGGACTTGCTTATTTTTTGCGAACTATCTGTAGAATTAATAACACTTCTTAACTCAGGCTGAATTCCCAGATTGCCTGATTGTAAGAAAAACAAAATGATCATTCTTATTCGAATATCTCGATTTATTTATTGAGAAGCGACCTTCAATAAAGGTGAAAGGAAATTTTTCTGTTACTTGGGATTCATTCGTAAATTACGTAACAGATTTTTTACCAATTTTTACTCCTTTTCCCTCCTCTACATGTAACCAAATGGATTCTAATTTTCAATCAAAAGCAGTTTGATTCAAGCAAAAAAGGAGGATTTGGAACAAAAAAGAGGATTTTCTCACTAGGAAGAATCAAAACCATGTGGTTTTTTCAGTCTTCAAAAAGTACGATAAATAATCTATAACCATGGGAATCATTTGATACTTCATCAATCGAAACCCTGGTCATTAGAGCGTAAATAAAAGAACAGAAATATTTTCAACCAAAAATACGCACTTTCAAAAAATGTGTTAAATTAACGACTGAGGGAGTATTCTTAACTGAGGCAACAGAAGAAGTTAATTCAATATTGTTAAATTTTTAAACCGAAATGACAAGTAATCTTCAGTAGAGATGAGCTTTGAACCAAATAGTTTTTTTTTAATCCAAAAGTCAAATTTTGAAGAAACCAGTTAAATTCCCAGCTCAAGAAGTGGAATTTTTGACAAAAAACTCATTTTTTCAGAACGATGAATCTTCCACCAAAAAAGAGGAATTTCGAATTCAAGCAGACGAATTTTCTTCCAAACAATTGACTTCTGAACCTGGAATGATTAATATCTTATGAGAAATTTGACTTCCAGGCAAAAAAGATGCACGCATAACCGAATAGTTGAATTTTCAACTGAACAGTATAAAGTTCCAATCAAATAGTTTATTTTGCAATCAATGAAGACAAATTATCCAGAAAATACTTCAATTTTCGGCCCAGAAAGGGGAGTTCCGAACTGAAAATTCATTTCCAACCGAGAAAAGGCAAGTTTCCAAAGAAGATAAATTTTTTAATAAATTTCTTATTCTTCTATCCGAAAGTTCAATTTTCAGGAAGGAAATTCATTTCTCGACTCGAAGAGAAGATTTTCCGCAAAAAGTTTCAATTTACCTAATAGAGAGGAATTTACCACCAAACAGTTGACTTTTCAACACGAATTTTCAAAAACAAATTCAATTTCCTATCGATGAAGATAAATCTCCAACCAATCAAATGAATTTTTTACTAGAAAGTCAAGGTTTCAATTGAAAACTTGACTTTGCCATCAAAGAAGACGAACTTTCAACAAAAGTGTTCATGTATCAACTGAGGAAGAATTTTTAGTCGAGGAAGGAATGAGAGCATTCGAAATTTTTGAATTTTTAAGCGCAAAAGGCAGATTTGCAACAAACAGTGAATTATCAGCTAACAAAGATATATTTTCTACCGAATAGTTATTTTTCGATGAAAAAGTAAAATTCTTGAAAGAAGTTGAATTTTGGTCATACAAAGTTTATTTCCCAAGAAAAAAGTTTATCCTCAGGTAGATTTTCGAAAGAAAAAAATTCATTTTTACCAAAAAAAGATCAGTTTTGTATCAAAGAGGATAATGTTTCATCAAAATAGTGGAATTTCCAACCAAATAGTTGAATTTACAAATAAATAGTTGAATTTTTTATTGGAAAGAGATGACTTCTAAAACATAATTTTAACCAAAAGAATAAGCTTTAAGTGGAATCAGTTTGATTTTTCTATTGGCTACTAACAATCTAGTCTGATTTCAGGCAAAAAATTAGAAGCAGAAGCAAAGTGAGATGTTTCTTGAAAATAGGGAGGAGAAAAATTTCTCTCAAGAAGGTGGAAATGAGGAGAATAGAGGAAAGACTGTAAATTCTACGAAATTATAGAATTTTATTCTAAGATTCTTATTTTGGTTATATTGATCAGTCAAAATAGGAGTTCACCATCCGCAAACCAGAAATCTTCTGCACCGATCGATTTATCTAATCAAATCTGTGAAACATTTTTTACGTCATCAAGACAAGATGGAAATTTTCCGTTTCCAAGAATTAAATACAACTTTCTATGGAAAAAGGACCGCCTTCAACGTCTCACGATCATGAGATCAGTGACAATGGCGCTCAAAGTGGGGCGCCACGTTGTGCGGAGAAAATTGTGTTTGATCTTCTATAAAGTCTGCGTTATACAATGACTATTGTTCCATAAATCTTCTAGAGAGCCCTTGTTTTCAATTTTACACAACAGTATCTATTAACCTCCCCCTTCCTCATGTAAAAGACCACAACATTCTTCCAAAATCCCTCCTTCCCTAAAAGTTGTTCCATCATTTATGAATGTCCTCTTGTTCGACCATTACAAAACTGATGGATAATCAATAGCGGAAAAGAAGACTAAAAAGTAACTGTAAAAATCTCTTTGCTCGTTCCAACTATCTTCCACAATCCCTCATGAGATATCTCTGCAAAATCAGTGACGTCAGTTGTCGCCATGACTCTTGTCGATTGGAATCTGGGACGGGATTCTTCGTATAAGATTCTATGGTGGAATAGCAGCAGATACGGGAGGAAGGGAAGCTGTACCTAAGGTACTAGTCAGCATGTATCCCCTTATCGTGCCGAGACACGTTTCCTCGGGAGGTATACGCATAAAGGTTCGTAGAGAGAGAATGGAGAATAGAAACGGCCAATTAGGAGCGAGGATACCTAACTCGCCTTACACTCTACTCTATAGCCTACATACTTAAGTAAATGGATACGCCACTCCGAGGAAAATATGTTAATGAACAGAATAATATCATTCCAATTTCAATTGTTATGCCACAAACACCTGAGCCTCAAAGGTAAACAAAATCTTTCGACTTATACAACATCCTTAAGAAGGTGGGATTGTTTACCTAATGTTCTGGGGTCCCTCGCTTCTTTATGACATTTTAATTCCTCATGCCATCCAATCAGGTACTTATCAAGTACCTGGGATCGAATTCCTTATGCATTTTCCATCATCTTCTGGTCAAATATTGGAAGACTATTGACAATCTTGCATAGTACCTGGTTTTCAATTCAATTGAGTAATTTCAGTAGGCGGTTAAAGAGAAATAATACAAGCACTGGCACTATTAAATTACAAGAAAACCTTTTCTCATATTCAATACTCAATGCAGGGGTTATGCTAGGAGACGTGCAGACGCCATGATGCCAGATTAGGTTAGATGCTTGCGAACATGCGATAGAGATGGAGCGCTCTTACTTGTCAAAGATGGAGCGCGATTCAAGAAAGACAACCAATGGAAACTGAGTCACGTAATCGGTGTCTTTTCGCGCGCAATTTGAATCTGTGTCTTTCAAAATTTGTATTGCCTATGCCTCCTTCTTCTTACATTTATTTTTCTTTTTAAAGATGAATTAAAATCGATTTCTAAATTCCCATTCTGAATGAGAAGGTATTGGTTCAAGGCGAAAAATGACTTTCACGGATTTAATGGAATCTCCACGTTTCATGACCCCCTGAGTCAGAAAAAACGGTTTTTACGAAGGTGTCTGTCTGTGTGTCTCTAATCTGTGAACTCGATAACTTTCGAAAGAATGATCATATTGGATTGTGATTTGGCACTTTTTCTAAGGCCAAAAAAACGGACGAGTTCGTTAACTAGCCTTTTTGACCAATGATTCTGGTTTTATCCATCGAAATAGCTTTTTGAAAAATCAAAAATACACATTTCCGATCAAAATATTCGAGATGTAAAAAAATTTTTAAGACCAATATTATTTTTTTCTAAATGATCTACAAATTTTCTTATTACCGCTTTTTCCATCAGATGCATAGTTTTTGTCCAAATCATGAAGAATGTGACCAAAAATGAAAAATTTCATTTTTCAGCAAAGTTATGCGAGAAACGAAGAAAAAAAATTAAATTATTACTCTGCAAAAAATGCTCAAATTTACTCTTGACTTTTTTTTAATAAGACGAATAGTTCTAGTTTTAATCGACACGTTTTAACCCATGGTGGTCACGCCTCCTAAAAATAACGTATCGGTCACATGGGGTCAAAATGACCCGACGCAAAGAAAAACAGTTGTTGATTGCGTTCTTTTTATTGTATCGACTCAAATCTCATGCAAAAATAGACTTTAGGACTTTCTCTTCATAATCAATTTGATTTTCTACTTTTTCAAAATTGTTTTGCACCTAAATATAGAAAAAAAACATAATTTTCAAAAATGTTGACTTTCCTTAATAAAATGTCTTAGATTCAATTTTTGATTTGAATTAAAAAAACTCCATTATTCAAAAAACTTCCTGAGGTCACTTCACCCAGTGTGACC
Organism: Neuroterus valhalla; assembly: GCA_011762715.2. NCBI lineage: Eukaryota > Metazoa > Arthropoda > Insecta > Hymenoptera > Cynipidae > Neuroterus > Neuroterus valhalla. Next base: position 12,284 of record WSXT02003922.1, read on the forward strand.
ACTATGGGTTGAAGAATAAAAAATTCAATTTGCTAGCCAAACTATGCGAGATGTAAAGATCAGTGGCGAGTATTTTAATGAGAATGCGTTCCTAGGCCAGTAGAGCCTCAAGTAAAATTAATTTTGTAAAATTTTTATTCAAAAATGGAAAAAAGTTCAATAATCTTCATGAAAGTAGAGGTTTTCAACCATTTTGCAATATTTTCAACTCTGTGTATGCAGTAGACTATAAGGATAAACTTCCCAAAAGGTTATATGCCTGATTTTCGCCAAACTGCGTATACCTATGTATATTGATGCGCTGATTCCGAATATGATAGTAAAAATAGGCGCAAATTTGATTTTTATGGTCAAATCATGAAAAAACCTTGAAGATCAAGCTCTTTCAAGTTAATCTCAGCTAATATGCGAAATTGAAAAAAATGTTTGGGATAAAAAATGTAGATGTTATCAAAATAAATATTTTTTGTTTCACACATTTTTCTTCTACGAGTGATAGTGTCCGAGAAAATTAGTGATAATCTAGAAATAGGAAAGCATAATACTCGCAGTAACACGACCTGGAAAAGGGGTAGGCGTTTAACTAACGTTATTTCTGTGACCAGTAAGGGGATGGCCTTCCCGCCTCCCCCCACAGGACCTGGAAAAGGAGTAGGGGTTTGACCAACATTATTTTTGTGACCATTAAGAGGGGTGCCTTCCTGCCCCCCATTGGAAAATGATGTTGGTCAAACGCCTACCTCTTGTCCAGGTCCCGCAGGGGGCGGGAAGGCACCCCTAGGAGTGGCTACAGGAATAATGTTGGTCAAACCCCTACTCCTTTCCTAAGTCCCGAGGGGGGTGGGAAGGCAACCCTCTGACTGGTCACAGAAATAATGTTGGTCAAACGCCTACTTTTTTCCAGGTCCCGCAGGGGGCGGGAAGGCACCCCTGGGACTGGCTTCAGAAATAATGTTGGTCAAATGCCTACCCCATGATTTTATGGGGTTTTCTTACAAAAATAGATTATCACTTATTTCTCGGAAAGTATCACACGTAGAAGAAAAATGTAAAACAAAAAATATGTATTTCGATGACATATACAACTTCTATATGAAACATTTTTTTCAATTTTGCATATCAGCTGAGATAAACTCAGAAACCCATAATTTTTATCGTTTTTTCATGATTTCACGATGGAAATTATATTTGAGACAATTTTTACTTTCATATTCATAATCAGCGCATCAAAATACATAAGCATACGGAGTGCAAAGGAAATCGGGCATATCACTTTTTCGGAAGTACACCCTACTGTAAACTGAATCGAGCACGTACGTAGCCTCAATAGGGGACTTTTTATGAAAGCGATTTTATTTGGAAGGTTTGCCATGTTTAGACCACAATATTATTTTTAATATTATTAGCCCTAATAATAAAAGAGACAATCGAGGCACCTTTCAAACAATATTATATTCCCTAAGAATATTCGAAAAATAGTAATAAATTATAAAGTACCTGATTTTATATTCGATCAGGTGAATTGAATACAAGTTTGAAGGAGAAATTGTATTTATGAGGATCTGGTATCACTTCCCCTTTCCGTAATCTTTCATTTTCAAATGTTTTTATCCATTATTTACCCTGCAGATATTTTCAAATTGTTTTTCATCCTATAAACTACTTTATTTTGCATCCTGTTAGATAATTTAATATAGAATCGAAGGATAAATTGCATTTCCAACGATGTGGAGTCGCTTGCCTCTTTATGACCTTTCACTTTCTCATGCTTTCATCCTCTATTTTCACTACAGAAATTCAAAGAACGTTAACTATGTTATAAAGAAATTTATTTTTAATCGAATCGCATGGTTTCAATGAAGAAGTGAAATAGAAGATTCATTCTGGGATCACTTCCTTTTTTTTTAATTCTCAAACGCTCTTATTCCTTATTTTCCCCTTAAATATTCGCGAAATATTAGCCACCTTATAATAAGCGTGATTCTTAGTTCTATAAGGTTATTTTAATGAAAACCATATTTCTGAAATTATCAGTTTTTTATAGGTGCTCTTAACTATTACAGATTCAGTAAAAAAACTCAATTTTCCAGATAGAGGACAACAGAAGCCTAATTAAATTACTCATCTCTTTATGTCTCCAACTAAAAGCTCCTCGGAAAACCGACAGAGAAAAGGATCCATCCCCAACTAATTCAATATCTTGATAAATAACATCACCCTTTCGCTCCATCTGAAATCTATCATCCCAAAAGCAATCAAATCACACTAATGAATCCTAATTCCTAACATCATATAAATCAGCACTTCAACAAAAAATTTACTCCACTAAAAGGAAATTCGTCTCCATTCCACCAGATATAATGAAAAAAAAACAGAAGCAAAACATCAACCCTTTTCAGAGGCACTAGCTTTAATGTGGCAATTATAACAGAGCTAATGAGTAATGGTCTGTCGTAACTTGCTGCGTTCGTATAAACGCTCAAGGAGCTCGTTATTCAAACAAACCTCTTTTCGGAACAGCCAATTTTTTCAGGAACACGAGGCAAGCATAAAACTCTATATTTTTATAACAATAAAAAGTTGAGGTAAAATCGCACCGTCAGTTTGTGGGTGTCATGCTGTCATGTATTATACAGGGTGATCCTCAACTCATCATATTCCTTGTATGTACGAATTCCTTGTGCAAAACTGAACAAAAAATTC
>WSXT02003944.1:0-14985 GCA_011762715.2 Neuroterus valhalla
GTGAGACTTGCTTTTGAGAATTTCCCATAAAAGTTTCAGGCCTTTTCTGATCTCCGTCATCGCGATCGGTATCACTTTTATCACCTTCAATTTTTGCACAATTTTTTCCTTTTTGCAAACTGTTTTGTCGCTAAATAAACTCAAGCTGTCTCAAGCTCTCGAAGGTTCCGTTTTGACATATGGTTCAAGCAATAGGGAAATTGTTGTGCCAAAAACTTTTGCAGGAAATGACAGTGCCATCAGAAGAAAGGTACTTCATACTTCATTCCAGTTATGTTCTTGACTCGCAAATAACATGTCAAATGTTTTCATTGACATTAGAGCCCAAAAATTGCACTTTTTTAGTTATTTTATTTATAACATGAAAAGTATTATAGCTATCTTGCTAGCATCAATTAATGAGATATAGGCAATTGACTTACGAATAAAATGAGCACTCGATCGACCTGATCGGATGATGGAAGGACGAGAAAATTAGTAGAAACCAAGAAATTTAAGGCTCTGGTAAAGGGTAGCAATTTTGATGCTCTATAAGTGCTAAAAAGAATGGACACTGCAGGATAATAACTTTTTACGTAATTGCTATTTCAATTATTCAATGCTGCTAATTGCAAAATGTCTGTGCACCGATAATCCGATTTCAATTTTTCAAACGGATTTTGAAACTTCAACTAGAGCACAACAAAATGTATGTATATGTTGGTTTTCCAGTAAAATCTTGGTAAACGCGTTAAAAAAGTTCACAAAGATGACTCCAAACTGCTGGGCGCTTGAAAGTAGCCGAGGAGTGAGGGAAGGAGGAAGGTAGAAGAGGCTACTTTCGAGCGCTCAGCAGTTTGGAGTCATGCTTGAAAACTTTTAAACGCATTTAGCAACATTTTACTGGGAAACCAAGATATAAATTTTGTTGGGCTCTGGTTAATGTTTCAAAATCCGTTTTGAAAATTGAAATCGAACCATCGGTGCATTATACAGACATTTTGCAATTAGAAACATTAAATAATTGAAATAGCAATTACGCAAAAAGTTATTATCCCAAGTGTCTATTCTTTTTAACGCTTATAGAGCATCGAAATCACTACTTTTTTACCAAAGCCCAGTCAAAGGAATTCAAAGTTAACAAAGATATTAGATTGTTAAACAAGCCCTAACTTTCCTGGTTTTTACTAATTTTCTCGGCCTCTCATAATTCGATCAGGTCGATCAAGGGCTCATTTTATTCGTAATTTGATTGTCTTTATTTTTTAATTGATGCAATTAAGATTGCTCTTAGACTTTTCATGTTATAAATTAAACAACTTAAAAAGTGCAATTTTTCGGCTTTCAAAGTTAATAAAAACATTTGACATGTTATTTGCGCGTCAAGAATATGACTAGAATAAAGTTTGAAGTATGTTTCTTCTGGAGGCACAATCAGTTTCCTGCAAAAGTTTTTGTCACAAATCACTTATTGAATAATCCCTGTTGCTTGGACTAATAGTTTGAGGTACATAAGACTGCTTGACATACAGGGAATATGTATATTATAAGATTGCCAGTATTGGCTCAAGTGTTTTGCGTGTTCCTGGAACTTCGGAACGAAACTATAGAACAATTGGGAATAAAAAGTTAAGAAATATATCAAAAACATGCGATTTAGTCGAAAATCCGTAAAAATCGCTCGAAAATGCGGAAAAATCCGTATCCATAAAAAATCCGTACAATATCCGTTTTAAATTTCCCTCAAGCTGAAAAATCCGTAAAAAACGGATAAATCCGCTCGTCTGGCAGCACTGCTCATTCCCTACAGCAGGGATAAAAATTCTCATTCTTGAGCAGTTATAATTTTTTCGAAATATCAACTGGGTTCATATCGAGTCACATCGTGTAAAGTCATTTTTGCGCATACCTCTCTTGCAGCAAGTCGCTCTCGCATACCTTTCTCTTTCCCCAAGTCTCGTAAAGGTCGGAAAGGCACTCCTGTGACTGGGATTGGGAATAATGCAGCTCACGTAACCTAAGAAGGCCTAATCCTGTTATGCTGGAGACTTGTCACAGTTTTACTTGTTTCGAGGGTGGGAGATGCCGCAGGTAGACGAATCCGGCTCGACAGACTCGCCATAGAATTTCTAATATTCGCAGGGAAGATGGCGTGGGAGATTTCTAGCAGGAAAATTAATTTCCCATAAAAAATAAATATCGTGTTCATTATGAGCAATACAGATTGTACGAAATGAGTTTCAACGAAAAATTCCTCGAACCTTGAGAAGTAGCAAATGAAAATTATCCCTAATTATGAAACCTCTGTTTATTCTCTTTCACTCGCTTGGAATGTGAAATAAGACAAACACTTTTGATACTAATACAAATAAATTGATGAGCAAGCTTAAAGGAGTGGTAGAAATTTGCTCAGATTTTTAAATCACACATTGAATATTGCAAAATGTGAAAAGCATAATTTTAAAATGCTGGAAAGTATAAAAATAAGTGATATGTTTAAATCGAAGAGAATAAAAAGAACCTTCACTATTCATTTCTTTGCGAGTTCCTCTTATTTATTTGAAGATCGAAATACATTAGTTTTGGGTTCGCTCTATATTGTGAAAAATTTTCTATTTCTGAATTAGGAATATCGGTATTTCCTTCTGAAGAATTGCTAAGTAAGAATTGGGATTTTCTCTTGTTAGCATCTTGGGAAAAAATTTTATTTAATTCGAAGAAGAATCACTTATGTATAAAGAGTGGTTTGAAAGATGAGAGATTGAAGTATAGGCTGCATTGAATGAATATTTTCGTAAAAAGAGTAACAAATGAATGGAGGTAAAATTTTCATCAGAGAAAAATTAGATTTTTCAGAAACAACTGCTGACGTTCTATCATTTTTGTTTTTATTTATCAACTTTCCTCTTCAGATCACTTGGTTGCTCAAGAATGCCATCTTCAGTAAATACATTATTCATATTGGAAGCATAACTTTCTTGTTAGTCCTTATATGCATTTTGATACGTGAGACAATAGAAGATAAATAAAATCATTGAAACGGACTCATTTTCGACCAACGCCTAAGGTTAGGCCGGCCGATCACACGGAGAAAATACGACAAATAGGTAGCCACCCGGAAGGCGAGACACTGTAGGAATAGGTCTGAGCAAGTGGCACCAGGTGCGCAGGACCCCCTCTCCCACAACCAATCACAGGCATAGAGGGTACAAGAGGGCGAGCAAGCTGTGAGAACGGCAAGTGAATTGGACGACGGGAAACCGAAGTCCACAATCCGAATTATCCATCCGAGTAGTCACCTGGCTTATGCTCTGGAAGAATAAAGGTCCGTTTTTTTGAACTAGGTACGCTGCCGCAGGCTCCAGATATTTCCCCCAGGGTACTGCACAGGCTCCGAGATCTATTGCTCATGATATACCATTGTTGATATTATCGATTTTGTTATTCGCATTTATTGTTTGACTATAGTGTTTTATGATTCATCACATGCTACCGTATTAAATCTGAGCACGCTGCAACAGGCTCCAGACTCCTTTTCATTCGGAGCCATACTCCAGGTACGCTGTGCCAGACTCCAGATTTTGTCTTTAATTTGAGTTATATTCTAGGCACGCTGCAACAGGCTACAGACCCCTTTTCTTTCAGGGACATACTCTGGGTGCGCTGTGCCAGGCTCCAGATCCCTTTATTTTCATTCCAGCATACTCTGGGCACGCTCCGGAAGGTCGTTACACCTAACCCTCAAAAGGAGCACGATTTCTAGCGGCCGTAGGAAGACCCATAGAATTGAATTGCCTCACTAGTGTAAGGCGACGAAACCCGTATAATATTCGATATAGTATTACTTTAAAGTATTATAGACTGAACTGCAAGCATTGTTGTTGAAGCCACGCACGCGGAAAATTGTACCTCGAAGAAATATCAAAATACTGAGTGATTGTACTTATGTAGGCGGAATAAATTGATTATTACAAATTCTCGTACTTTCAGTTGTCTACTCCTCTCTGGGTCTAGAATATTTACACTGGGATAAGAACCTCAGGTAGATTAAAATAGTATTAATGAAACGAACTTTTTCATCATTTATTTCTTCGATTTTACACATAGTATAATTTCGAACTCTTCTTCAGGTTGCAAGAGGGATACGGGTCATTGCATATAAGTCATTAATGTTAACAATAACAATATTATACGCGAAGTTAAATCGTTCATTTCAGATAATCCGTTATTTTGTACATCGAAATTCTCATTCTTTCATAGTTTCAATTTTTTGGAAATTTTATCTGATTATATCAATTGAAAGAAGCGCCAATTCTGGAATTTTGAAATTTGCTATTTTACTATTTCAATTTCAAAAAAGAATTCAAGCGGACTTTTCCAAATGCGGAAATGTTAGTGGTCAACAATTTAACGAATATTAGAACCTCAGGTTCATCATCTTTTCCAAAAAAATGTAAATTTCTACATGAGATAGAAATCTTATCTGTGATGAGAAATATAGATTGTACTAAAGAATGTATTACGAAGAATTCCTCTTACCTTGAGACGTGGCAAATAAAAGTTATTCTGAATTACGAAACCTTGGTTTATCTTTTCCCATTCGCCTGGAACGTGCAAAAAGACAAACACTTTTAGATCTTATTACAACATAAATTCAAGAGTAAGCTTCCAGAATGTAGAGGGATCTACGGAGAATGTGACGTCAGATATCAAATATTGAAAAATTTGAATAAAATATTTTTCAAATGCTGAGAAGAATGACATTGGGGGACCGCATTCAAAAATTGAGAATACAGAGATAGATTTTACACTAGTTTTTGTTTCGATCAATCACCCCCCCCCCCCCCCTACTCCCCTTCAAACTCCTACCATTTATATAAAGTTACAACTATTCAACCTTAGATTTGCTCTGTTTTTCGAAGATTTACCATTTTTGCATTTAGGATTCCCGTTTTTGTGTTCGGAATGCAACTAAGGTCAAGGTAATTGATATTACCTTTCACAGTACTATCCTTACTATTCACAGTTTTCTAGAATGAGAAGCAAGTGTTCATAGGTACAATTCTATATCAGGAATAATTTGGATTTTTCAGAAAATTTTTCTGACGTTTTATTATTTTATTTTGTTCAAATTATCTCTTCATTATTCTGAAGGTGACGACCTCAAAGCGTGTCATTCTAAAGAAGTCATGAATGCTAATATTTATAGGAGGCTTTTTTCAAATCACTGGTAAGAGGCGATTATTCGACATAAGTTCGCACTTGATTAAATTACGTGCCCAATGCAACATTTTCTCATTACGCTGACCCCAATGATAATGAATTTATGAAACTGCTTATTCCTGAAACCGAAATAAATCAATTTTGTTCATTTTCTACTCATTCAGATAGAAAAGAACATATTTATAATTACTATTTACCCTTAGCGAACAGACAAGAATTTTTGTTTTATTCCATTCGCAGAAAGAAAAAATTGTACAGAAAATTTTCAATGATATAACTGAGAAATTAAATGATTATGTATCATACTAATATCAGGAATCAAAGAAGTCAAGGTTTTTTCCATTTCAATTATATCAAGTCATTAAAATATCTAGAAATGATCAATTGAAGTTTCAAATGAGAGAACATTAGTGAATCGTCAAAAATTTGTTAAAATCAAAAATTTCATTCCGTTCGACAATTTCGAGCTCTCTGAAGATATTAGGGAATTTCATAGATTCTCAATTGAACACTATTTTTTATTTTTAATTAGCTCCTTAATCTGGAACGTTGAATACAACTATTTCAAGTACTTTAAATATGGGACTGTTCTATTTCAAGCTCTAAATCGAGAATTTTTTTATTTTAAAAATGTCCTTGATTTATCATTATTCCAATGTTGGGAGTTAACATTTAAAAATTTTGTATTATATATAGAGGGTTGTGGGCAGATGTTTGCAAAAGCAAATGTTGATTTCACGGAAACAATAGAGAAGAATCTATGGAGGGATCCAAACTTCGTGAAGGAGGAATTTTTTATATCGGCATTTGGATTTATACTTTTCTCATTTTTCATGAATCTATTCTTATCAGAGGAAAATCCTCAAATAGTTATATCATATTGAAACTCGATGTTATTGTTACGAAAAATGAAAAAAGCGGGCGGTTTTCAGTATTCTGGAATAACTCCATCCAGACCGAATTAGAGCAAACTACATATGTAGTGAAAAGTGACGCAAACATCATAACCTTGCGAAGTCACAATTTGCAATCTGATGCAATAGTGAAATTGATACAATGTAAACAAATGTGGATTCAGCTTTGAATAAATTGATGAAATACAATTGTGTATAATATTATTGTGGATCTGTGACGTCTGAACGTGATGTGAAAATGTGTTATTTAAATCATATTTGATACTCTGATCAGGCACATTTATAGGCTACGTAAGTAGCTCTGGTGGCGCCAACTAGCGGCCTGATCTTCAATAAGAAGGGTATCGCGCCACGGCCGCCAATGTGGGCTCTACTATAGACGGCGCAATAATTTCAACATTTTAAAAGAACTGATCGTTCTAAACGAATGTGTTGTGATGTTCAGTAACTAAAATTCTCTTCTGAACAGTTTGGCTTTAGACCTGGATTAATTTGAAGTGAGAGAAGTTTATACTTTAAACTAATTTTCAACTCTTTAAACCACAGCCCTTCTAGGAATATACTGAAAGTAATCAAGTAATTAATTACTCAACGAATAAGGGTTCCAATTTAGAACTGTATTATTCGAATATGAATTAATTAATTTTTTATTAACTGAATTTCAAACCCGGGCTTAAAATCCTTCAATCTAAATGACTCTTGTCAAAAGATTGTTTCAACTTCAAAGTTCATTTCGATCAAGCAAAGAATATTTTAGGCCTCTGACTTAAGCCAACTATTGTAACTTTTCGACATTTCCTTTTCAACGATGCAGTTATTATTTTGCTACTAATTTTGTGGAATATTACACTCATGCCGCGATTTTCTCAAATTTCTTGCAGCTATTTTTTGATTTTGCCTTATAAAATATTTTTTAAATTCATTGCTGATTGGCTAAAATAACATCCGCCAATTCTTAAATCGCAATTCAAAAGATTTTGAAGATTTCTAGAATATTTTGAGAGATTCCGAAGATTTTAAAGAGTCCAAAGACTTCTGGAATTTCAAAAAAAAGTCACAAAGAATTCAAGGGATTGAAGCAGCTTATTCTGAACCTCTGCCTTTTGGGTTCCTATTGTTGACCTTACTTTTTTAAATTGATTTATGTAATCCGGGCTCACAAAAAAGACTGTTATTATAATTTCCATATTTTATGACTTGAAAAGATTTGAAAACATGTATAAATTAAACAAAGATCTACGAAAATTTCACAGAAGTGACAATTACGCAGAGGTCGACAACTCGAAAAAGATTTTAAGTGTTGTGTGGTTTTGTGTTGTAGCATGCTTTCCAAAACCATTTTCAGCTTCACAACTACAGGTTGTACTAGGTTTTATCGATATATCAGACTTCGGCTGTAAAGATTGTTCCAAAAAAAAAAACTTTTAGAATGAATCCTTCTAGAGTATAAGCGTGATTGTTCTTAATACATAATTGTATTCACATTTCTTGAAAACATGCTTGAAAGTCGTATTTACATAGTATACAAAAAAAATTCTATGGTAAATCTCTCAATGAATTTTTCATTTGAAAACTGTGTCAGAAATGAACAATTCAAAATTAACATCATTCCTTCAAATGTATATATTTCTTCAAATTATCCTTATATGTGTGATTCATTTCATTGAGTTTATTCATGACCATTCTTATTACTACGTACTTTGAAATTGAGAAACTTTTTAGGTTATGCAGATCTTCAAAATAACCGCTACTTTGACATAATGAATATAGTTTTTTTCTCAGCCCCTGTTGTGGATCCAATAACTTTTCCAGTTATTTAAGTCTCAAATCTCTTGTGAGATTTTTCTTGAACCTCATTAGTATGAAAGCTTTCTACAAGTTTTTTGCCTTGTCTCAAACTTTTAGGCTGAAAAATGCTTGTATCTACTTCCTGTAATCCGAGTCGTATATAATACCCATTTGTTATTGAATGTATGACGTTTAACCGAATTGGAAAGCTTTTGAAAAATGCATTTCACGTGCAGACTTCAATAGTATAGTATAGTGTATATTTATTGCCTTTCAGAAAACAGATTCTATGGCAATGGAGGGCCAATATTGCATGAAAAAAAAATCATAATAATTAGAAATGAAACATTCTTTGTTTTAGTATTTTAATGTATTCCGCTACGTGGTCTAGGCCTAAATACAAATCAAGTAGCCATATTTATTCAAAAAGTGAAAAAGCTCTTGTTTTTAACATCAAGTTTACGTAGTTATGAAAAGAACGGATCCCTACTGGGTTCTTGATAGAAAGTAATACGCATAATCCATCAACAGTGATATTTTGTACATTTGGTAAATAATATTTCCTGATGGGCGAGTAGATTGGATTCTCAATAAGAATATGCATCAAGTCATTTTTTTCGCATAGATCACATACTTTACATATTTATTGTGGGTCTATTATGGTCGAGTCAGTTTTCGATGTTGACTTAATAATGTATTAAAAAGCAGTTCTTAGTTGTGCGAAAGTGCGTTTGCATTCAAAAGAACACCTCATGAGTAAATAATGCTCAGGTTCTGTGTAGTTTACAAGAAGTTTGCTATACATCAAACTGAAATTACCTTTTTCCAATCTGATGATATCTTGAAGGAGATAGAATTCGTGGAATCAAACAACAATCGCGTCAATGTCTTCATTTATTCTGGCACCGTTAAGTTCGAGCGAATTCAAGTTGATCCCTGCAGCCTCCAAACATCTCATGAGTGGGCCTAGCCAGTTGTATTTGTGGTTCTTAGAGCAAGCAGTCTTAGCTCAATTTTGCATACATAACTTGGAATAACACGATTCTTCCATTTCGAAGACTTGAGCTGCCCACTTGAGAGCCATCTTCATTAAATGATGGGAAACGCAAGTTAATTCCAGTTCCAATCTGACTACAAAGTCTGTTGTGTTTCTAGATGGGCAAACTTCAATAGATAAATACACGCGTGAGCCGGTCGCGGGCTGCCAAGGCTACCCTACTATTTGAAATTAAATCCGCGAGATGGCGCGAACGGATCGTGCCAGATGTACTTATCTAGCCTATGGGGTTACCGCCCAGGCAAATTTGCGCCGATTTAATCGGCAAACGGACTGAGGCCGACTGAATCAAGAAAAACCGGCGGAAGACTAGAGATGCGAATTTTTCTTTTACATTTTTACTTATTGCTTCAAATTTAAATATATTTTTCATAATACGCCGTGCAAAAAGCTCGATATTGCACACGCAAGCATAAGCCTAATCAAACTTCGCACACATCATATTAAAAAGGTACGGTTCGATACATGTAATGTAACGAAATGAACCGGCTGAGACTGAGACCCACAAAAAAGGTGGTAACCCGTTGCTCATAATACATTTAAATGCAATGATTTACAGAGTATGTGTTCAAAAATGCATATTCTTTAACTTTTACTCAAAAGACCACGATCATAAAATGGAGACACGTACAGGTACGCCAGTTTGTATCTATATACAAATGTTTGATACTTGCTGAAACCATCGACATATAAACTGGACCGCTCATCTGGATGCGCGAAATCGAACATAGTAGAAAGGAAAGGAGATAGTGCTCCATCCTTTGCACGCAGTGACGGCGCCAGCCTTTCGTGGGCCCCGTTTCATTACACAAAGTTTCCAAAATCTATTTCTGCGGCAAATAATTCCCGAAACTTTCCCATGTAAGTTTTCGAAATTATTTTTTCGGAAGGATATATTTAGAATTGTGTTGAGATGCACGTGTATGCTTGAACGTATCTTTTTATATAGGATAATTAGTTTCATCCTGTTCGTTCATATCCCATTTTTCATGCAAAATAAATAAGACAAGCTGAGTTTAATGGATTCAATAAATTCATCAATGTAAACTTTGATATTCATGACCTTCATTTTGTCCAAGTTCTTTATTTCGTTGTTTTATTCTGAAAGGAATATTATTTATTACATTTAATATAGCACATAATATTCATTTCAAAATTAATCATCGACATATAAATATTATATGTCGATGCTGTAGATAAATGTTTTTTCTAGGTTATGACGTCAAGTCAAAAATATAATAATATGATTACCTGTGAAATGAACGCTCGCCGACCATGTCGCTTCGCGTTCGACAAACAAAGTACATGAAAACCATTTCTTCTGTTATTCGGATTATTTATATTGAAAACTTCAAACGAGCTTGGGCCGTGAAAACCAAGGCTGAGTCCCCATTGAGGGTCCTGCTAACTATAAATACAAGCCTGAGCCAAAACCAAGAGCCAATCAGAAAAACCAAGACGGAGACCACCGCGGAAGGATCCTATGTCCCTTCTTTTCGAGACCAAAATGGATGCGCAGTGAACATGAGCGGTCCAGTTTATATGTCGATGGCTAAAACATTGATTACCCCCCCCCCCAAATATTTATGGCTACGCGCCTGAAAGTGGGAGATGTTAAGTTTGTATATTCAAGAAAGGATTCAATACTTCGAATAGGACCGTTCTATACGAACTCTTGTAAATACTGCTGAAACTTAAGGACCTCTGAGGTTTGGATATTTCAAGTGAAGAGGAGACTTGAATATATTTTTCTTGAGAAGACGGGCCGCGTTGTTAGGCCAGAAACAGTTTATTTCTCCAAGTGTTTAGTATAACGTGTCCAGGAAATTCCCCGTTTATTTTTTTCCCCCATCTTTTGAACCGGCGGCTGATTGATACGGGAGAATATGTTCTTTTTTGGTTTTCCTCCTTATATTGTAAAAGCAGGCTGAATTATATTTTTTATTTTATAAATCAATGTAGGTGCAGCAGTTTGAATTCTTTTGTTAAATATCAGATTGGAGCTTTCAAGCACTCTAAATTTAGCAGTCACTTCATTCAACGTAATTTTTTCTAATAATTATTGTTCACTAGTTATTTGATCGAATCAAAGCTCCAATCAGTTCCAATTAAGAAACAGGCGAACTCACCTTGAGGATGTACTCTAGCTACAGTAAATCTCAAAATTCGATAATCTTTATGATGATTTATACAATTGAACAAAATATACCTATTAATATTTGCTGCGTATTCTGGAGGAGGCTTATAAGTATGCTTCAGAAAAAAATAATTCAGGTTGAAATTGTTTATTTATCAGAAGTTATTCACAGTCTTAGTTTTTGCTATGTCCTTAGGAAACAGTTACAATTCTGATCTAATCCTAATGATCAAAGCCTCATTTAATTCTTGAAAAGATCCTCTACAATTCTATTTGGGTAGTGTTGATTGAAATTTGAACTTCCGTTGTTTATTACAATTAAAATAATTATGGTTTTCAATTAAATTTTTTCAATGCAATGGCCTCGACCATTAGGATCGGATAAGAATCGTAACTTTCCTGTAACGAGATAGAAAAAACTAAAACTCTAAATAACTTCTGAAAAATAAACAATTTCAACCTGGATTATTTTTTTTGAAGCACGCTTAGAACCCTCCATATAAATACGCAGCATTCATAATAGATATATTGTCGTCAATTTTATAAAGCATCATGAAGATTATCGAATTTTGAGATTGACTGTAACTAGTGTACATCCCTAAATTCTCAGAAAATCTATGACCATGGAAGAATCTTGCAATAAATTTTGAAGGTCTCTGAAAAAATAATTATAGTACTCTTGTAGGATAAATCCCTTAACTCCACTAGGAAAATTTTTTTTTCATAATTTTATAAGTCTTTAGTCGATTTCGAATGAGGCTAAGGAGCAGCTCGGACACTAGATAATGCATATGTTACATGCAAAGCGTATAATCCAGGCATTCCATAGAATGTCTAGGCATTCTATAGAATGCCCGATCATTTTAGTCAAAGTATGAAATGGACTGTTTTTTATACGCTTTGACTAGGAATTCTATAGAATGCCTAGTCATTCTATAGAATGACGAGCGCTTATTAGGCAAAGTATATAATATTTTCAATTGGTCATATAACAGTAATCATGGCATCAAAAATAGCGCACATTGAAAATATTCAATATACTTAACTCTGTTCATTTTATTTGAACAATGTTGCTTATATAAAAAACGATACAATAAAAAACAATTTATGTGTTGCAGCAACATGAGAAACTGTTATAGCACCGAAAATTGCGAAGTCGATGATTTTTAAAACAAGCACATCTTTTTGATCTACACTTAATCGTACATGAACATTTTTGTATGCCTTGTACAGTGCCATCACTTTGCTTAGTCGCGACAGTTCTTACAGAACATTCAACATCTGGAACTTCCTATACTATAGAAACCATCGTCAGTTTTGTTTATTACAACGGCTGATAAAAAGCTTAATGTAATGTATGTAATGTAAATTAAATGTAATAAATGTAAGCGAAAGTATACACTTTGACTGAAGCTCCTTCGTCATTCTACAGAATGCCTAGGTAAAGTATAAGATATGAGTGTATTTCATACTTTGACTTAAATGGCCAGGCATTCTATAGAATGTCTAGGCATTCTATGCAATGCCGGATTCAACACTTTGCCTGTAACACATACATTATTTTTCAATACATTAGGAGTTTGAATGAAAAATTTCAAAAGGAAGTCCTCTACCATAGTATGATCGATATGTGCTTTACCGTATAATAAGGTGGAAAAAATTACAAGAATTGGTCTTTTACAAGTTTGCGAAAGTTTACATGCATCACCTTGTCTTCATGTTATTTTAGGCAGTTTTGGCCTCCGCTTTCTCCACCCGTGCTTTGAGAAGTGAATCATATTGATTGAGTAATGCACTGTTCTCACTTCTGATGTTAAGTTCAAGGCTGAGGGTTTCAGCTGCCTTCTCTGCAGCTTGGCATAAGAGAGCTCTTCCCTATTCAATTCGTGATCTCTGACCATCGCCAGGAGAGGATCTCGACCGTTTGGGATAATACGAACAGTACTCAGGATGATTCTATTGTATAGATATTGAAAATAGGGAAGTCCGCGTCCACCGTCACGGCGTGCAGTGCATAAGCGCGGAAGAAACGAGTTGATATGATAGATTTTCTTTATTTGCATCATCTTGCGCGTAGTGTTTTTAAGAGCCTTGAGCTCATTTTTCGTCCATTGAACTAACCCCAACGTCGGAACAGATGTGTGTATATACGTTGGAAAACCACCTTTACTAATGTTGTATCTTAAATGCAGCTCACAGGCACGCCTAGGTTTTCGTAGATTCCACGTTTCAGATGGATCTGGGCATACTTATCCAAACCAAAGTCAATACCGATTTTTAATGTGTAATTTCCGACGAAACTTACAGCACCTTCGGAATGTTTTTTTTCAGAAGCAGAGATCTTCAAATTGTACATATAAAATGTTTGAGTGACATTATGTTCACGAACATTAGTTCCGCAGCAGAGGTATTCATGAGGATCGCGGAGTACGAGAGGTAAAGGCAAACGTGTGATGCAGAACAGAAGATTGCTCATTGCGTCACCCTCAAAGACACCTCTCTGGAAAGTGACACTGTTGAAAGTCATACGTGTTTTATAGAAGTAATTTCAAATCTGGTCTTCCAAAGGGGAAATTATCTTTCTATGATTCCTACTATATTTGCTTGAACCTTCAGGCTTTCAAACAGACAGATCGAGGCATCCTAATGGTATGATGCCAACGCACGCGACAGGACTTGACGTTTCTTAACCAAAAATATGAACAATAAAAAGATTCTGAGGAGTTGGCCCTTGAAAGTCCTTCTCACGGAATCGAACAAGATGAAACTAGAAGTTGGCCAAAATTGGAAGATGCTCGCTCGCCACATCAAATCATGAAAGTGCTATCTCGAGCAAGCAAAGCAGGAAGGTGCTAGCCAGTTCTCGCGTTTGTGTTATAAGATTCTTATGCATGTTGGTGGTCAGGAAAGTTTTTGGGTTTTAGAAAATGATTAGAGACAATACTAAAATTGTAAAAAGTATCTAAATACTTGTCTGTTCCAAGTAATATTTAGATGAAAATCTGTAAGGTGCTGTTTTACATATTTTTCGTCAATGTATAGATTCGAGCCTTTTTGGGGTACTCATTTTTGCTGCATATTCAATCTGAATACTTCATTTATTTCTTTAACAACAAATTGAAATATAAATTTTCAAGCATCAAAATACCATTGAACCTACTATACGATCTGTGATTCCGAGAAGCTCTCCGATCTACACAAATAGAACAAACACGTCGTGAAGAAAGGAAAATCTCTGAAAAATACCCCTCTCGGATCTCATCAGTTAGAAGAAAATTCATATTTCCAGAAATCACACACACGAACTGAGATATGAATTTGATTTTCAAGAGGACTATAAAGCGCTCATAACATGAAGGGAAAAAAGTACGTGAATGAACGGAAATTAGAAACATAACAATTAATCAGTTTAATTATGCATTAGGAAGTCCGTCTACTCGAAACAATTATATTGCTTGGATTTTTTAAAATGTTTTCCTATCTTCAACAGTTTACTAGCTACATATAGAATATTAAAAGCTCATTCTTTTTTGTACGAAAATTTCTGATGCTTGCTGTTATTGAGATCCATTGATTCCAAATTCTGGACTTGAAAATCAATAATTGCAAATTGACAAGTTTTTTTGAACGTGAAATTTTAATTTAGAACGAAAGATGTTATTTTGTCGACCAGGGTAATTAATCAATTATTCTGAGATGGAAATTTTTCCGATTACTGGTCAAAGGATTATTTTAGAGAAATCAGAAAAAATCTGCCGCGGCCTGGATTTGAACCGGGAATTGGCCACTTTACATGAGTGAGGCGTTACGAATTACGCTACCGGGGCACACGGAGATATTTTCTCATTTCTCGTACTACCACAGGAGGACGCGAGTCTGCGTCTCTT
>WSXT02003955.1:0-14984 GCA_011762715.2 Neuroterus valhalla
AATTATTGTAAATTATACTAATAACAATGTTTTTTTTAAAAATTTAAAACTACAATGAACAGAAAAATCGGTTTTTCAAATCCTTTTTTTTTTTTTTTTTCGTATAATAGGGATTCGGTCAGTTCTAAATGAGGCTTAGATTATACCCTGTTTCAAATTTTTGGCTTCAGGCTTAAATTCGAAAAATAGACGAGCATACTATTTTCTGTTCTGATCAAGATAGTAAAGTGATTCCAACTTCAGAATATTACGGTAGTGCTCTGTAATTATTTACTGTTTTCAAAAAATATGCATTTTATTTTTTGTTTTGTGAAAATCGGAGTTTAAGTCACTTCAATATCTTTATCAGAACGGAAAATATTATATGCTCGTCTATTTTTCCAATTTGTCTCTATTATTAAATGTTTCAAGCATCTCTACGAATTTTTTCAGATCTTCAACATTTCATCTTGATTAAAAATAGTGCTCTGAACTTGACTATTATAAACATACCGCGTCCTCTCCGATACGCAGCTTCTCCGTTAGCTAAATCATTTCTCGGTTATAAATTAATTTGCATATTTATCTTCGGAAAAATTAATCACCATCTTGTAAAATGAATTTCACTCCCGTGTACCAAGAAAAGATGATAGTCCGTATGCCGATCATACTTCGAAATATTTCAACAAAGTAAACTATGAAAAAAATTGGCATACGTAGAGTGCAAGTCTTAGGCAATCTCGAAGGTCGGCTGAGACCCTGAAAAATAACACAAAATATCTCATTGTTGTTCCACGCTCCATGCATGCCCATTTTTTTCATGGTTTACTTTGTTTAAATATTGCAAAGTGTGATCGGCATGCGTTATACTATCGTATTACAAAGGATATTAATTTTTTTCGACAAAAAATTGATTTTTTTTCACATAAGTTCAATGGTAACGCACTGATCTTGCTTGTATATGCTGACGGACTATGATCTTGAGCTTAAAAATTGAAATTGTAACAGTCTACTCGCTAATTAGTTAGCGGTCACTATGAGACTTTTTATGTAAATCATACAACCTTTATCCGTATATCAGTATGGACCAATCGTCCCTGACATAATAAATTCAAGAGGAATTCGAAATTGGACTTACATTCTCTGCACCACAGCTTGTGTAATATAAAATATATCAAACATTCTCATTATTTCAAACTTTATTATCAAAAGTTTCCGCTGAATTGATTATTTTATTCAACAAAATTCGACTTTTACCTGCAACCAGATACGGCGATGTGTCTATCCATGTAATCCAATTCAAAAGGTAGCAGCACTTTATAATTGTCATATTAGTTAAACCAAAATTTAAAAAAATTGTTGAGTCATTGAGTCGAGAATAAAAACTATACTTTTGAAAAAAATCTAGACTATGAATTAAATTCGATTTCAGGAAAATTGACCAACAATTTGAGAAAAATTGTCAGAACTGTGAGAACAATTTTCTATGAATATTTCAAGAAGATTAGACAATTAATAAGCACAAGAAATAAAAAATTGTGGCGATCTTATGCTATTTTTATGTGAAACAAAAGAATTAGAAATTGAATTGAATCATTTTGTATTTAGAAGTGAACTGAAAATTGATATCTTAAAACTATATAAAATATGTTACGTAAATAAGTATTGACGGGATTATTCAAATTAAAATTCAGAATCGTGATTTCTTTCCGACACAGGGCACATCTGAAAATGAAAATTGTGATTATGTGAAAAAAAATTGAACTATTGAAAAAAAATCCAAATATACCTAAATTATACGTAACATATTTTTCCCTAGATTTACAAGAAGAAGTTCAATTTCTTCTTAGCATAGAAACAAGAGGGTTTAGCATAATATTTATTTTTTAGAAAGTAACTGAAATGAATAATTCTAATAATAATAATAAGATATTAACTGCATTTTTTTAATAAAGTACAATAAACAAAATACTACTTCTGTACATACTTCGTGAAGTTGTCGAAGGGCTGGTCGTCAAAAAAGGGTTAAGCCGCACTTTTCTGAACAAGTGACTGCAAGGAATTCATACAGAATTTCAAAAATACAGAAAAGAATCCAAAATCGAAAATTTTGAGGGTTAGCCCTCTATGACCGCCAGCTCTTTGGTCCTAAAAAATACAAAAGTTCACAGAGAAACTTTTTTTCCGAAATCTGAGATCGTAAGACGTAATGTATAAGTGCCGGCCTGCCTTAAGAAAATATTCAATTTGAGTATTACGAAAAATACGTTGGAAAATAGTCCCTACAATCCTACATATGCATGGCAATAATGCCAAGACAAGTCTGAACACGTTTTCGAGTTTTCGCGCAATGCGATTCTGCAAACCTAGCCTATAAATCTTACAAATAAGTAATTAAAAAATCGTTTGATACTTTAACTTACCATTTAAAAAGTCATAGCACTGAATCCTGGTGATCTAAACGACGAAAAATACAATCTTCCATCAAGTCGCTTCCCTGTTTCCCGCTCGAATATGCCTACAGCAGAAAAATCGCGACGCACTGCAAACCGTCTCACGCTTTAAAAACTGGCGACACGCGAAAAAATACGTTGAAAAGTGATTCCGCTCATACATGGGTTCTCCCGGATGAATGAAATTTGTCCACTTTTTCACCAAAACACACCGAAAAATTATTGATTTTTCGAATTTGAAACCATGGATGTTGACTTGACGCCATTTTTGTAGTGAAGTTATTCAGAAATTTGCCAAAGCCGAATCTCTTAGAAACTTATAAGTACACCATGATTTCACGAAACTATTCGAATTCATTGACAGTTATGAACATTCGGTCAGAAATTCATGTGGATTTAGAAAAGTAACCGATTAGAGACATATAATTTTTCAAGTAAAACGGAAAGCTCAACGCGGCGATTTCAATTTGAAGCACTCTGCCTCCATTGTAGAGGCAGAGCTGCCATCTGTACAAACCTAAATACAGCATGTTACCAACATAAAATTCAGATTAGGAATTTTTGAATTCTTTTGACTTTTGTCGACTATAATAAATTCAGAAGTCAGAACCCAGAAGGTACAATTCAAATATACGTTTTTTTTTTTAATAATTCGAGGTTATTCGATAATTTAACCTCCAAAATATTGTTTCTGAATTATTACTGTTTAGCCATGTTAGCAAGGAATTCCGATGTCCATAATATAAGAATAAAGAATGGTAACAAAGAACTAATTATAAATATTGTAGGTTTATAAAAATAGACAAGTAAAATAACAAAACAAAAGATTGGTTGATTCATTTTATATCAATTGCATTGCCCAATTAAAACCATGTTTTTCTCGTCTATAAAGCTCTAAGTTTCCCATTTTAAGAAACGATTCTTTAATTAATTATGTATAAAATACCAAGCTATTTAAATAATAAGTCACTTTTTATTTTTAAATTGCTTCATTTTTATTCTATTTATACTCTATTCCAGCTTGCAATAATCCTCCAGAAGTGAAAAATGGAAACTGGACCTGTGATCCAGAAACGTCAGGAAATAAATGCACCATGAAATGTATGTCAGGGTTCATCATGATGGGTCTTGAAAATGCGACCTGTTCAAATTATGGTGGCTGGACCAGTGCAAATAATTGGCTGGAATTTCCTGTTTGCATAAGTAAAATAATTTTATTCTGATTTATATTAAGAAGTATATTTTTTCAGATTTTTCTCTTATTTTACAATTTCGAAAACAATATTTAATTTTACTCTCTAATTTAGAACCGAGTGAATACGCCAATCGCCTCGTGAGATCCTTAGGATACGAAGTGCAAAAAATCGTGGGATATTATCTCATACTCGATCACTGGGACGAAAATATGAAACAAATATCAATTAAATTCGCTGAACAGCTTCTTACTATTTTTCCGTAAGATAATATTACTAAATTAATTCCTAAGTCTTTGTCAAACTTATTTCAATCTTCTTTTCTCTCTTCTCATCTCAAAACAGAATTAATCGTCACTTAAAAATGGGAATGGCAAGTTATATCACAAATCCCAGTTTGCATTTACATTTTAATCAAAGTGATAATTGTTTGGCTTCCCAATCGATTCGTGGAATGGAAAATAAAATCAGTGCAAATGGCACTGTTCACGATAATTCTACCGATAGTTGGTTCAAGGAAATTTCTATGCACTCGAGTCAAAAAACTCTAATAGGTAGATTGAAAAAAAAAGTTCATACAATCTAATCTTTAAATTGATCAATTATTCTTTTATTTTAATATTTACACTTCAAAACTAGTCGCAGTTATTGATCGGAATCATGCAGAAAAACATGGAGAGGTTCTGCAACAATTAATATCAGCTGGTCACCGTGTTGCGATAATTGGTTCGAAGGAAGATGGAGAAGTTCTTTTACCTTTGGTTACTGTTGGTCTCGAGAAAAAACTAAATTTGTTCCTTCTTGATTCTGGTGAATTTGAAAGTGTGGTCAATGAAATGAACAGTAAGCGAATTTTTTCAATTTCTACCCTAAACAATTCATTTGATAAAAATGACTAAATGTTTTTCTTTCAGAAATGAAAGGAACGACCACGACCAAGTGTAAGTGAATAGATAGGCAGACTCCTTCCTCCAGCTTTTTTATTTCAAATTGAAAAATATTTTCTGAATTAATAGGAATATTTAAATCGTAGGTCCACAAAATCTGAAAACACCTACAACAGAAGGTATTGGAAGTAAAACTTCTATAAAGAATCACAATATTTCCAATTTAGGCCAAATTCCGGACATAGAGGAAAATAATACAGAATCGACAAAAATTACTGATACAACAATGATTTCCTTATGTAAGTATTTCTTTGAACTACAGAAACACCTGAACTTAATGATAATTTGTGATTGAAAAAATTGTGAAGGAGAGACGCTTGAGACGTAAAAAAAATCAATTTTCCATTGCTCTTATTCAAAATATTTTCACCCAGCCAAGACAACAAGAATTGAAACGTCTGCTACTGAATCTACACTTTTTGAAGTTTCAACAACCAATCCTGAAATTTCCAATGAAACAATAGAACAAAATTCAAGTCCTTCAAAAGAAGTTGAAAATGAAGGATCAGCGAATGAAGAGACGGAAATTGAACCCGAAAACGGATCAATAAATCCAATGAAAGAGGCATCAAATAACCAGACAGCGGATCTATCAGATTTATCGGAACATGAACCCAGAATATATAGAACAAATGAAAGAAATCAAGGTCAATTATAAGAGTGAGGATGAACAACTTTTGAACAAATTGTAATTATAATTTAGTAGGTACTTTTTCTACACTGCAATTAAAAATGATCAGATAATCTAGTGATCTATTTTTCTTTGGCACTTTATTATTATAATGTAACAAATTACGAAGTGTTATTTATGTACAGATTACTACAGTAATATGGCGTAATAAACTATTAAGATTGAGTGTTAAAATGCCTACACGGAAGTGATGTGTTGTAAAATTCGTCTTGATTCACACGCACGCAGCAAAATAGACGCCATACTTCAAGATGAAATTATAATAATAATTAGAATTGTTATTATTTATCAAGTATGGGTATCAGTCTGAATCTGACAATTTCACAAGGAACAAATATTCCGTCAATCGTGTTTCAAAACAGCGTAAAACTACTTGAAAAATTGGATTTCAGTACAAACAGTAGTAGTAATAACATGACAAATCTTTAAAAAAAATTACATTTAGAAAAACGCTCGACATTTATAATGCCGATGCACCCTTCAGGAATTGCACTTGAAATGCGCCATTGAGCAGCATTCAGATAATACCTAATTCAATCTTTACGGGACGTGAAAAAATAATAAATAATATTAGTGTAATAGGTAACTTAAAGTACGTATATATAGCACATTTTTCGAGACTCACTTCTTCCGACTGTCGAATTACGGTGAAAAGAAAATAACTTTTTTAAAGATAATAAAAAAGTAATCCTCATATCTCCGATTTCATCGCAGTAATTTCACAATTGAATTGCTGCAATTACAGTTTTTCGGTGAAATAAACTGGTCTCTAATTCGTTGTAAAAGTGCACTATTGCACATAAAATCGTTGGACGCATTGTTAAACATACTAGCACTTCTCTATCGTCACATGGAATGTTTTTTTTCCAAAACTATATAATTCCTCAATTTCAATAAAAGTTGAGATCAAAATTAATGGTAAATAGGTTTGTGATCCCACTTTTGAAATCACTCAGGTTAAGAAACAATTTTAAAATAAGGCATGAAGAGGACAAACCATTCTCACATTATCTCTTGTTACTTTCTATCAAGTCTTGAAATTTGTTTCAAAAGGCATGAAGGCACCAGTAAGCGCACCTAATTATTGTCGTGGTATTAGATTGTATACTGATTGCTGATTCAGCAAAGAAGGAACGAATGTTCGGTAGACTTCCTAATACTTCTTCTTGTACTTACGATACCGATCTTCCTCTGTTCTTCGAAGTTGTCTTATCAAATCATTCGGAACGTACCATAATCTATCCACATTATTTAGGAGAGCTTCTGTTACCTGACAGCAAACTGCAGCCATATTGACTTGTGCACTTAAATCTGTTCGATCTCGAGGATAAATGTAGCGTGGTGGAAAAAGCGATGGGGCTACGATCATAGCCACGTTGTGGATCGACATTTTATTCGAACTTTGATACTCGATTACGAGCTTCAAGAAAGTCAGTAAGGCTTTTAGGGTACAACGGTGTTCCACGGGTAACAGTAGCACCAAGAGGTTCAGGGATAACCCAAGATCATTAGGATTTTTGACGCCTGATGAAAATGTTTAGAATCAGTATTAGTCAGAATTCATATGAGAATTGATGGATAAAGACTATAAATAATCAAAAGACTCACCATGGCACTGATAAAATGCATCTATTAGTTCAACAGTAAGTAGAGGCTGAGGCAAATCCCGGAGAAGTTTCTTCAGGATGACCGATAAGTCATGGCACGGCGTTCTTTTGAACAGTTTATCCATTTCTTTTGGTTTGCAATAGAAGTCGTTTTCCAACTCGGAACACAAAGTTTCGACCTGAAAATATTTTTCCATGATATTAATCGGACTCTCCCAGGATAAATTATTGAAATAAAATTGTAATTATTCTCACTTTTTGTTTATGGCCACCAACACGAAGAATGCCTTCTTCTTTTACTCCCCGCTTCGTCAACTCAGATAGAATTTTTTGAAATACTAATGGAATATTACTTTCCTCACTCGTTACTTGGTTATCCCGCAGGAGTAAAGTTGATAAAGAAACTCCAAAGAGATTACCAGCTAAAATTCAAAACCAAATCCCGAAATAAAAACAATTTCTAGATACAAAATAAATTCCTGATCTAAAGAAGAATGAGGAGAAATCATACCTTTTCTCCTACGCTTGTTTGGTTTTCTCTTCGTAAGAGGGACATTATATTTGTCGTATACAGCAGTCAATTCAAGCCAAAGCAAAGGTTTTAATCTTGTAAATTCTCGTTGGGATAACAACTCAACCCCTTGTCCATCGTAGTTTTCGTTCGAAGCGAGGACATTTTCCGACCAAACTTGCGATTTGGTTTCATTTGCTTTGCACATTTCTTCAAAGCTGAGGTGGCCATGTGATGATGTGCGATTTAGGGGTCTTACGACTCCTTCATCCCGACTCGGTCGCGACATTCCGTACAAGCTACTATGACTTCGAGTAACTGTCGCGTGACCTCCTGAACTTCTCCTATAAAAATTTAATCATGAGTTGTCCACTTCATTACTTTATAATTAAATTCTAATTGACTCCTTACTTGAGTGTAGATTCCTTTGAAACTGACAATTTTTCAGTAGGTGCAGAATCCACCCTCGGAACTTCGCCAAGGTCACTACCACTTCGCCTTGGCATCACTGACCTGGGTATATGAATCGTCCCGAGCCTTTGATAGGCTGTCAACTGAATGCCTTCTGCAAATATGAATGCATTGACATATGAAATAGTATTCCTTAATTAGAATTATTCCCTTGATTCTTGAAGCCTTCGTTTAACATTATAAAAACAGGAGATTCAGAAATGAAAAATCTACCTGAATCACTGGCAACGTCTCCACGTTGAGCCCAATGACCAGACCTTCGGAATATTTCTTGAATCGGTAGATGAGCGGGGGCAACAATTGGTGCAACTGGAATAGGTGCACTTCTACGATTACCTTCCTTGACGTCAGTAAGGGTTCGATGGAAAATAGACACGAAGCTGGGGACGTTTGCGCTGTAATTTGAAATAGTTAATGGATTAAAAATCCTTAATTCAGAAAACATATTAAGTCTGTGATTGAGACTTTAAAAATGTACTTATTTTTCTATCAAACTCACTTGTCATGGTGAGTGTCCATAACGCCAACATTTGGAGGAGAAGGTGGAGAAGTTCCCTCTGGAGTTTCTCCAGAAACAGAATCCAAGGAATCAGGAGTAGCACTTCGAGATCGCGTTCCTGTACTCGAAACCTGAAATAGTAAAGAGTAGTTTAATCATTGAGTTGTTTTAATTATTACATGTTCAATCTCAAAATTATCTTCAAATGTTGTGTCTTTTTACTCAATAAGTTCCCACTGACCAAATTAAGAATGTTCAATTTGTAATTATCCAATTCTGAGGACTCGAAAAGTTCCAACATACACTTCGTGCACTTTTCAACGTTTATATTCAGAATCATTGATGTAATTTCAATACTTCTACAAAATATTGGGCAAAAATGCAGAAATGGAAGATTCCAGGAATTTTTTGGAGGAGTCAAATCTTTTTAGGATATAAAAAGCCTAAAGTTGAGAACAGCTAAAATCAGTAGATATCAAGTCGGAGTTGAATAATAAAATTAGGACAACTGGTTAAAAAAAAATCTATCCACATCAATTTTACCTCTGCATCTTTGAAGACATCCCTGATATCTGGTTTCCGAACGCGTTGTCTCTGATTGAAACGCTGCTTTACAGTGTGATTAAGCGATCGCACTCTTCTTTTTACAGCTTCAGCTTGAGCTCGAGATAAGGGACGCAAAGCAGCTCCCAATTCCTCAGGATAAACTTCCCTGCCAGCTTTCCAGGGCTCAGTTAATTCTCCCAAACCCGCTGCTCTCAGCCACTCTGCTTCCTCTTCGCCCTCTGAAATTCAATTCCCAAGATTT
This sequence comes from Neuroterus valhalla, assembly GCA_011762715.2. Lineage (NCBI taxonomy): Eukaryota > Metazoa > Arthropoda > Insecta > Hymenoptera > Cynipidae > Neuroterus > Neuroterus valhalla. The sequence continues at coordinate 9,160 of WSXT02003955.1, forward strand.
TTATTACACTTTGTATGTTTCTGACACCTCAAAATATTCAATAAAGAATGCAATTTTTTTCGTTTATTGAAACCTCAAGTTGAGAAAAATGTTACGTACCATCGTAACTTCGTGGACTACATTCTTCGTCAAGATAATCGTCTAAGGTTTTCGTTTCTTCCATTACTTTCTTGTATACCTCCCAGCATTCTTGCGGAGTGGCGTTGTCGCCAAAACTGGCTCCGTTTCCTTTATCCATTTTGTTAAAAATTCGATTCAAAAATAGATTCAGTCTTGTGCATACATGTTACGCAAGTGTTTTTACTCTAAATCAGTTTATTCCAGGCCTGCGAGTCTCCCAAACCTGCAAGTGTAATGGAAGCATTAAAATGTATGCTATTAATCTTGTACGATTTTTTTTTACTAATTGACTATAACAGCATGGCAAACCCAAAATTATGGTTTATAATTTAAAGTATATAGACGGGAAGGACCACTTGCTGTTTTAAACAAAATTCGAAAACTTGGGAGTTTGAACAACAAATTAACAAAAACCGATTATTTGTTAAGAAAATTAAATTCTACACATATCATTAAATTTAAAAATTCAAGCTCATTTGTGGATTTTTAGCACCTCCTTAACGAATGAATGCTCGCGACCGGTGTTGCACAAAATATAAATAGGGACACTATACTAAGATTTAACATTATGTACTCAACAGCACGTTATATACACATTTCGCAATGCATCATAGATAAAAATTTTAAACAATTGATTGTGAAATCTTTTCCCAGCTTCTGTCCACGTATTTGCATGTATATTCTCTAATAAGCGGTATCATTTATTTTTACTTTACTGAAAGAATTGTCCTACATAGATAACTATTCAGTGAAAATGTTCACTTGTATTAAACTTAAACAAGAAATCAAAGCAAAGAACAAACACAATAACAAACGTATAAACAAGGAAACAATGGGCCTTTTTTCTCCAAGGAAAAACAATTGTCAAATCAGATATATTATTGTGACTTTTAATCCGTCTGGCAAAACCAAAATAAAAATCATAAAACACACTAGACTCAGGAACAGCATGACAACACTGGAACCACTTGTTCCCAATCGCGCGACTCTGAAACGCAACGAAAGTATATTTTTCAACCTTTATTTCATCCTATCTCAATAAGAAAGAAAAAATTGCACGGAGAATGGGTCGTAAAATACCTTGATGTCCAGACTGAAACACGTCACAAAGTATTACGAAACATAACCTCGCCATTTGAAAGATCCAACTCTGAAATGAATAACACTTTGGGTCTGGGATTTTAGTTTCATGAATGGAGTCCCAATATTTACGAAGATAATCCTTCCACAGACTCCCGCGGCATCAATGACGCGAACATTGTTTCACCAAAAAAAATCACTTACGCCTCTCGAAGGTCAACAGGTACCAACAGGTTTGGGACGAAGACAACAACAATGCATGAAGCGCACAAATTCCATGCGAGATTGGAATCGAACGAACGGCATATAATACACACTCGCTCAGATTATCGAGGTTAAATACGTGCTATAATTTTTAATATATTCGGAACAGCGCCCATACCAAGATTGCTTTTGCTCCGCCGATGAATGTGAGACATGTCCCGATTTTTCGTAACACTCGTCGAGCACTCTGCAGTTTCTTTCTTTCCACTGGTAGATACAACTTCAACACGTTTTTTTTACTACCTGTTGCACGGCGACAAATCACACTTTTTTATAATTTGTATTTTATAGCACCTGCACGTTAATTAATTCAGGGCCAGGCGCCATCTTCTACCGTGATTGCGCTGAGGAAAAAAACATCGGTAAAGTAGGAAATTGATGTTAGATTCCTTTAATGGTTAGTTTTACACCCGCGAGGGGTGCGGTTTTTCGAATTCGAAATTTAAATCTCCGTTTTTCTTCGCAACATTAGTTTTGTGTATTATTCCAGTGGTTGTATGTGTTGAGAGTTCCAACTGCATTATTGAAGATATGGATGGGAGAGCTGTTGAAGGGTCTCAGGAATCTATAATGTATGTATTGAATGTTAATTGTTATGGGTTTCATAATTGTTGCAGTTATATGCAATAAGTTTTGCTGCGAACTTTTCACATGGGAGCATAACCTCAAGAATTTAAATTTGTGTTTCTATTATTTCAATTTATAAAAGAACTGTTTTATATTCAATTTGTTTTTGTCAATATTAAGAGAAATATTTGAGAAACACAAGCTTTGAATCAGAATTTTATATCCCGCATTAAAATGAGTAAAAAAAATCTTCTAAATCGTTATTTATGTCAGTTACTGTCTTTTTATTCATTTCTATTTTTACTGCGGTAAACTTTATATTTTCTCTTTGAACTTTTCAAAGCAGAAGCAGTAAAGTAGTCTTCTGATTGTGATTAATTCCCTCTAGATTTGTATTTTTTGAACTCAATTGCTTAGAACCCAAAGTTTTTGTAGAAAAACAAACACATGAATTTTTGCTTTCAGCACTCCGAACAATATTGAATATGAACAAATGCAGAAATCCGACTAATTATTTGACGCACTATGATCGCAAACGAATTTATGTAGATTATATTAATATACTATTATGCGAATAAAAAAACTTGGGATATATTCACACCAACAATACATAATAATATACAATTCGAACAACAGCCGAAAACAGTTTAGCTCCTGTTAGCTCGATTTCCCCAACCACGCCGATGATTATCTTTATATTCATCCATAGCTCGCGCCCGATTTAGCAATTCCTCGTCATCTGCTTCCACCTTTTCTTCTTTCTCCTGGGCTTCCATATCTTCTTGAGAATTGGATCCATCTTTCGCTAAGTCCTGAAGACTTTTCGAATTTACTTGATTACGTTGCGAAGGATCAGGCCAACTGGAATAAATACGTTAAATTAAATAACAAACTTCATAAATACATCGTAATTTCCTGATGGACAAATCTCTCCGTTTACTGGCCCAGTGGCCAACCCTTAATTTTTGAAATATTCGAGAAGAGTTTTACTTACTCTCCGTCTTTAACTCTTTGATCATAGAATTCCTGCACGGTTAAAACTGGAAGGCTAGGATATCCGGCACCATAAACTTGCTTTTGCAATTCATCTCGTGTAATGATATACGGCTGAAGAGGTGGTGCAGAGGGTCGAGTCTTTTGATTATGTGAAGACATACTTTCGGTGTGGCCAATTTTCTTCATGTGTTCTAAAATTGGCCTCTCGGCAGCTAAGGAGGCCAACTCATCAATAGCTTGATTCATATAAACTTTAAGTAAAGTCTCAAAGTATTCCCTCTTCGAGTCATCATCGATGTTTAAATCATCCATGCCTTGTTTCAATGTTTGCAAACGACCCTCTAATTCCTTCACCTGAGTGTATCTTTGAATTTTTGTATTCCTGGCGTTAACCTGCAAATAATTTTCAAAATGAATTTTTTGCTTCTGTAGTGAAATTAATCGTATTCGATAAATTTTTAACTCATACGAACCATATCGACGATCATTTCAGCGTTAGATTTCACCCTTTCAACAGCAGTTTCTTCCCTTTCATCGCGATTTGTCTCTGGAATGTGGATATCTGTTAAACCGTATTTTTTCAGTCTTCTGAGGAAATCAACGAAATAAATTTCAGCCACGTTTACTATATGCATTCGATCTTCTGCACCACAAATTTTTGTTGCGAGTGTGCCTAAGAGAGCTGGGAGTAAAAAGTATTTCATATTTTCGGTCGGAACTTCTTCGAAAGCTTCATTTTCGCTCAACATGTCCACAAGGGATACCAATTTTGTCGCATTTTCAAACATACGCATTGCTCGTTTGACATCAGACTAGAAAGAAAATGAATAGTGCTATACAAACATATAAAAATCTATAGGCAGAGACTATAGGAAAACTTAAAATAATTAATAAAGGAATAATAATTATACTTTTATTTTTGTTTGAATTTTGGAAACCAATTCATACAAATCACGACATTATTCGCATTTAAAAAAAAAATCACAAGAATACCAGTTAATAACATGGTAATTTTACTAAAAGATTGCAAAAATATAGCTCCAACATGCTGAATTTAATTTTACTGGTTGTTTTTTATTGTTGTTAACTGACATCGTTTTACGTAGTAAAATTACACTCATAAGGTTAAAATTTACCACAGCATTTAAATTTTCTCTCTAATTTATACAAAAACGGTAAAACTCCATCGTCTATCTCGCAAATTTACCATCAACTTGTAGACTTACGTCAAAAAGTATTCTACCGACTTGTAATGTTCAACATTTTTACAGTGTACTATATTTTATTTTATATCGGAAACGATTTTTTATATTTCATCATGATAAAGTTATAAAAACTTATTGGATTGCAATAAAAATGTTTATCAAGGATATTAAAGTGGACTGAACAAACTATTTTCAAAAAAGAAAAGAATATTTTCATAAAACTGAACCGGTTATGATCAATTTTTTAGGTTATTTTCCTTCTTGTAAACCGCATCACTAAACTATAATAATCAGGATTCAAGTAATAAATAGAAATTGTAACATACCTGAACTTGTGGACTATTCGTCGGTTCCTGAGTTTTATTTATAGAATTGAACAAATCAAATGCCATGTCAAACAATTCAGACAAGGATTGAGAATCCACTGGATCAGTGCCTGGAGTTATTCCCTCATTTCCAGATGCCATAATTAATTGTACACTGAACTTGAATTGAGAAGAACTTGGGAGCCCTAAAACTTTTTTCGTAACTTGTCTTGTATGAAAATTGTTTATTATTATTTCAAGATAATATTTTTTTCAGCATTCCACTATTTATGTTGTGATCGTCATTTATACTTAAAATATTCGCCACAAGAGCGCTGCATTCGGAAACCCGCGAATTTTGAACAGTTCACTCTCACAATATACTGACAATATTATTAAAAATCTATTTTCTATCAATTTTGAGAATTGAAAAATGAAGAGGTTGGTTTCAAAAATAACTACAATATATTTTATTTGGTCATTTATTTTTTTCCTCTGGAAATAAATAACTTAGAAAATTTGTCATATGAAAAATCGAGTCAGGGGAAATACAAGAAAAGTTTTTTGTCGAATAAAAATGATACTAAAAATATATATTTACCTACATTCACTAAGCTTATTTTTACAAAAAGACACGACGAGTCTTTATTCATATATCTCAAGTATCAGAACCATTTATCAGCATTCAGTTTCTCATGATTTATAGCCTTTTAATTTACATATCCAAATTTTTATAGTCATAAAGAATAATATAATAAAATGCAGTGACAGATAATAAAAACTATATCGCACTAATATCTACTAAAACTGTGATTAATCCAGAAAATGAATCCTATTTTTATTTTCACATTTTCTTATTTGCATATCTTCTTATTTTCTTATTTTAATATTTTGTTATGGAGCTATGTAAGGCACCTTGCTAATAAAATTTCGATTCCAATTTCATCAGATCCTATCAGAAACTAAACACAACTATTATTAGCATTAAGCCTACCACTCAGCAGACTTTATTTCTTGTGATAAAAAAAAATGTTCGAAACAAAGTATCAAATTCTCTAATCTCAGGCATCCAACTTTCTGCAACGAAAATTGGATTCTTTTCTGAATTCGATATTCGATCGTGACGGTCCTAACTATCTTGGAACATTTTACCATTGAGACCTACATAATGACTTTTTTTCAATTTCTCTTTCCAGCTTAACTATCTGAAGTACTCAAGAACCTCAGAAAAAAAAACAATGTGTGTTTCGCACTTAATCTAAGTACCTCGCTCTCGTTGCGCGCTCAT
>WSXT02003966.1:0-14984 GCA_011762715.2 Neuroterus valhalla
AAGATTTGGTAGAACTAGGATATGATTATAATGAGTGGATGGATGATGCACAGGATAGGGACGCGTGGCGGTCTCGGATAGATGAGGCAATGAACTTTCGAGTTCCAAATGCTGATAAATAAATAAAATAAAAATAAATTATTCCAGAACTACTGAACCGACTGGCTTAAAAAAATTAAGAAGTATAGTTTTTAGTATGCTTAAGTAATTTATAAGTTTTATAAAGGTCTTTTCATATTTTCATAAAAAAATATTCGGGAATATTTTTTTTATACAAACTTACATAAACACTCTCAAAGTATGTTTCAATGATATAAAAATTGATCTTCTATTGTATTTTGAAAAAATAGTATTTATTTTACATACTGATGGAGGCTATGTGAAGGGTGCAAAAAATCTTGGTTCTTTCCATTCACATTGATAACAAAAATTTCTGTCATTAAATAAATAAAAAAAGAATTGAAAAGTTTGAATTTATTTATTGTAGAAGTATTTCACATCTTATAGATGAACAGCAAACATAATTTAGTCATGTCCAACACAATCGTTGCATATGTATGCGCGATGTTCATCGCACAAAGGTCGCTGACAAGATTGGCAGAGCATCTTTGTTTTTCGATCTGCTTCGTAATAAAAAAGTCCACATCTTGATCTTTTCCGCATTACTGTTCGAGCATCTACTGGTTGTGGGTTTTTCGTTCCAAGAATCATTTCAATACCTTTCCTTATGTCTGTGCGGAGCGTTGGATTTTGAAACTTCGCGCATGAAAACGGCTCCTCAAGATGAAATACAATTTTCTTCAGTGCATTTGTGGCTGACAATTTTTGATAAGGATGGGATATGTGTTTGGAAGTTCATAGAATTCTTGCATTAACACTAGATTGATCAAGCATGCCAAAGAAAAATCGAATTGGCCAGTGCTTCGTTGCACGGGGAGTATTGTAAGAGTGATATAGCTTGTCAAGGACGTCAGTTCCACCTTTAGTTTTGTTGTAATGTGTTATTACTTCTGGTTAACTATCTTCATCAATATTTGTACTTGTGATTTTGGTACTGACAGCTAATACAAATTTATGTTTTTGGTGTATAACTCGCTAAAGTTATATGCTCATGATGGCAGAATTTCGTTGGAGGAGCTTCTTCGCTTGAAATTTTCATTTCCTTTGGAATGTCCGGGTTATTTTTTCGGATTGTAACAGTAATGGACATATTGTAGGGCTCATTCAACATATTTTTTATCAGGAGAATTGTCATGAACCAATTATCACGATTTATATATCGCCAATTATCTTTTCGATTTGACACTAACTACACACATAGGTCATCTGAACCCTGCTCCGACTTCGGTTGCTTCTTGAACACAACTGATGACTCAGCGCGCTACAGAAACTGTCCACACCCATAGTCAGGGTGTTGAACCATACCTCTAAGGCAATACTACCGCCAATTTTTTAAATTCCTGTGCGCTCTACTTGTTCATAGTCGGTATATGGGCCTAGATGACTCGGTGTGTAGACAAAGGGTTAAGAAGAAATTGAATGTAACTTTGTAACTTGTGCATTTAACTATTTAGAAAACGGGATAATGAATGACAATTTCCACGAGAATGATGATTGAATTAAAACTCAACTGAAAGATTATGCATTGTCGTCTCAATTTATGAAAGATTATCTAATACAAAAAATGCTTCTATGGCTGACTTCCTCGCTGGGACAAGTGACGATGACATAAGTATGACGGTGGAGAATACAAGTTTATCAGAGTGTATAAGCGAACATCCGAATGTAGTCGATAGCTAACTAGATGTATATATTGAATATAAATTAGAAACTGCTTAAGAAAGTCACCAACTTCCTTTTAAAGAAGGAAAAGACAAACAAAGGCAAACAAGGTATTTCTTAAATAAATTCAATTATTAAAGAGATAATCAGTTAAAGAATTATACGACGATTTTAGACAATCGAAAGCGTGTTCTTGCATACCAAATATTTGTTGCATTATGTTGTTTTATTAGGTATATTTATGTAAACATAAAAAGTGGAATTTTTCCAAATCGGAAACTGAGTTATTATGTAGTAGATAATTTTATTTCGTATGTACTTATAAAGTTCACAAGGCAACGTCGGATAGTTTGCATTATATGAACAACAATTAGTGCAGTGGATTTTCGGAGGTTCTGAGCGTGGGAGAAAGAATGTTTTTTTTGTTGCCGTACCTAATAGAAAGTGAAAAACACTAATAAAAGTCATCAGAGAGAAAATTGCACCGGGCATACACATTTACAGTGACTGCTGGAAGGCTTATGACACCATTAAAGATTCTGAAAAAGAGGGTTGACGGTTAATCATTTAGAGAATTTTGTCGATCCAGTAACCGGTGCTCTTACCCAGAACATATAGAGAAGTTGGAGAAATTTGCGTGGACGATCCCTAAGTTCGGCCGATCCAAAGCACATTTTGAGGGCTACCTCGCAGATCACATTTTTAAGCGGGTCTACTGTAATAGGACAAAGCGTATACATTTGCTATTCAGAGCTTTTTCTAATTTGTACAGTCCCGGAAAACCTATCATTGATGCAGAAATCATCGAAGATAGAGCTGGAATTAGCGCAAACACCAGTGAAAGTTGAGACAAAAGATTGAAGCATAAGGAGAAACTGTAATACCATACAATAATTTGAAAACATACTTCTCTGAAAACAAACGAAATCATTTTGTAAATTTTTATGTTGTATATTGTGAAAATTTGAGAAAATATGTATATTTACGTTTCAATAAATATTTTTTTCAAATATCACATCATCAGTTTATGCATGCTGTTCATTGCGCAACCCTTTTCCCAGTCCTTCTTAGGTGAATACGTTCCAGTCATCAAACGTGTTTTCTTAGAGAAAGACTGGAAAAAGAGGTTCAAAAGGAGAGTCACGAGATAGGATGAGTTAGAAAAAATATTTGAGTTTTGACTAAACGAGAATATATTACTGGAACTTACAGAATACTATTTATGTTTCTACTTTCTAAAACTAAAATATAAGTGAACTCGTCAATCATATTTGAAATAAAATTCTTCAATTTCAATAAAAAAATTCTCAATAGATTGATCATTTAAACTGTGAAATGCACTTCATCATAAACTTATTGATCAATAACTTATGTATAACTCTGAATTCTCGGCTGAGCCGCTGCTCGCCCTTCGCTGGAGTTTTTAATAATCCATCTGTTGTGCGCAAACGACGGCCCAAGTTCCGGGATCTTAACTGCAAAGTTTGTCTCACCGTGTATATGTGCGGAACGCTGAAAACTTAAGATATTTGTATCTCGACGATTCTTCTTCATATGGAAATAAATGCAACGTAATTGATTTTGGAATCATTTCGATCAACAATTACATTCAAGTACATGAATCATTGTAAGATGCGCAAGGAGGAGATTGTAGATAACAATTAAAAACATGTTCGAAGTACAACATAACCAATTAACCTCAAGCCTTACGCGTCAGTTATTCGAAAACGCGAATAGATGAGTGATGGGGGATTCGACATTTAAGTCAGGATTTAAAAAATATTCAGAAGAAAATGTTGTTCCTCAGAGGATCATAACTTACAAAAAAGCAAAATCAAAAGAAAAAGTATTATACGGAATCAGAAAATAGAAGAATGTAAGAGAAGGAATAGGAGGATTGAAATGATTTTACTTTCAAAACGACACATTATATGTCATTCGATGAATTTTCCATCATTAATAAATAAATATTTTTATGGTTATTGTAACTTCGTTATAGGCTGATGAGAATCAGTAAAAATTATTCGAACATCAAAACATATTGTTATTTATATGTCGAAAGCACAATCTACAAAGTAGGAATATTCGCAGTCGCGTTCATTAGTGTCTTCTATTTAATGAATATTTCTAATAATATATGGCTTTTTATATCATAACATATATAAGGTTATAATTTTATAATGTTAGAATTGAAAAGAGTTGAAGTTGAGCTCCAGCACATATTATGTTTGATAAAATCTTTTCCTTCCAAAACTTGCTCGTCTTTTTCCTGCGTGAATTCTTTGGAGCAAAGAAGATTTGCAGGTAAGGAGAAAATGGCAGATGCTACCCTGCTGAGAGCAAAGGAAATCCACAAATTGTTCCACCCATTTCATGAGTTACCGATTTTTGTAGACCAAAAGAAGTCGGATTCCAAGAATTCGTCTTCCGTTTTGAAATGAGCAATGCCATTCATAATCATGGCTTCATTTCCAGCTTTTGAAGATTCGCTGAATTTTCGAATAAATAAAACAACTGAAAGATCTTCAGCTTTAGAGAGATCACATCCCTGCAATCGAGGATCTAAAAGATTCGTTGCAACGTGTCAATCGTGCAATAATTCCAACCGTGCTTTTATAACGATTCCAGTGTTTTGATCAAAACGAACAATTTGACAAAGCAGTTGAATTTTTAACGAATAATTTCATTTCCAAAGAAATATTTTGTAACCAACATTTCATAATTTTCAACAAAAGGATAAGAACATCTAACGGATCAGTTAAACTTGCAACCAAAAAGTATAATTTCTAAACAAAAAATACGAAATCAACGAAAATAATGAATCTTTCCAAAAAATAGGAATTGCTTTCCGTTCAAAAATATAAAAAAACAGCTATCCGTTTTCGGAAAACTCGACTTTGATCATTCCTTTATTCACACGCAAATATATCATATTTTTGGAAATGGAAGGAGAGGGGTTTGCAGAGTTCTTAAGTCAGGTTAGAAGGGGAGAACAGACAGGTTTTTCATTTAGTCCTTCGAGAAAGTTTGGCCATTTACTCAAGGCTAGATGAGGAACGAAAGGAGCGATGCAGATTCTGGCTACAGCAATAAACCTAACTATTTGAGCGCTTTGATCCTTCAAAGTCTGGAGACAAATCTTTCAGATTCTCGTCTGCTTATTGCAGCGCTAGATAGCCCTTCTATACGTCTCTTGGCGCCTAGGCAGTGCGTCGTAGCAGTGTGCTTAGATCATAACTGTAGCCACTCAATAACACACGCGCGCTGTGTGCCTGTGTGTAGGGGAAGTGAGCGACACGGCTCGACGTATATTGTCCGGCGCCGTTCGCACCTTTCCACATACATATGTACCCCAGGATTCATATTGGCCCGGAGAAATTTATGTAACGCCCGAAGACCCGGAGATTAACCTCTAGGCCCAAAGACTTCGGGCGAGGCCCGAAGAGGTGGCAACCCTATTCGTGGAATAGGTTTTTTTTATTCCAAGAAATCAATTCTAAACCTCCTACGAACATTTATTTTATTATTCAAAGTGTCAACTTTCTCTGAAGTCAATGGAATCTGGAATCGACAATTGCAATTTAATACAATCATATTATTATAGTGAATGCACTTGAGCATAGGTGTGCTAGTTTTCATTTGTTTCGCTGCCTTCAGTGTATGTGACGTGCGCCGAAGAAAGGGGGCTTACTCTAAAAAGTGAAATTGTTGAGGGCGAGCGGTCAAAGTCGACCCGATACACGCGACTTGTGTCAGAGAGGGAAACTAAAAACTAAATTAACAGCAATAATAACGCCCGAAATTTAATTTTGATTTTTCAATAAAAGGAGACACACATTGTGGATCAGAACGTGTAAAAACCTCGATTTCGATTTTCCTCGAGTAAGCCCCCTTTCTTCGGCGTACGTCACATATATACATGGCCGCGCACGACCATGCCATGGCGTGTAGAGCGCTGCGCTGCTGCTGGCTTACCTTAATTTGTTTTCCTAGCCGCATCAACGAGGGCGTCTGAACTCATTTGTTTCGGCAATCCGCTTTCCGTCTACATTCCGTGCGTAGATATTAATAAAATATAATGAACATAATTGATGTATAAAATATATACAGGTTCAATATATAAACTTTCTGAATTAGTTAACAAATTATTCTTTTCCCTTTTCCCTGTTTGTCACTGTCGTTCCCATATTGTGTTCCATTTTTGAAATTTTCGCCCATTTCCGAAAATGTCAGAGTTTTACTCGCTGCACCTCAAGTACATGTCATACCAGAAGAAGCAACATCCAGTTCCAATATAGCAAATCGAGAAGATGAAGAGGCTGATCTTTGAGAAACTGAAATTCTGCTAGACGAAATTGAATTGACCGATGGAGAGGGAGATGGAGATGGAACTCACGACAATTCGTAAACGAAAACCATTTGAAAGTGTGAGAGGCCAAGGGACTCACTCAAATCAAGCAACCCGAGTAGTGAGAGGCAAGGGGACTCACTTAACTCAAGCACCCCGAATAGTGAGAGGCAAGGGGACACACTCGAATCAAGCACTTCGAGTAGTGAGTGGCAAGGGAACTCATTTGAATCGAGCACCTCAAGTAGTGAGTGGCAAGGGGGCTCACTTAAATCGAGCACCCCGAGTAGCGAGGGGCAAGGGGACTCAATAGAATCAAGCACGTTTAGTTTTTTGAAATTTCGACTCCAGATTCGGAGTCAGCCTCCAAAAACCCTTAGGTACCACTTTTAAAGTGAATCCAATAATTTTTTGAAATTATCGTCCGCCACATTGGATCAGCCATTTTGTTTTCAGAAATTCTGACATCAGATTTGCAATCAGCGCCCTCAAAAACCCCAAGATGCCACTTTCCAAGTATGTCCAATAATTTTTCGTGTTGAGTGTCCGCCATATTGAATCTGCCATTTTTTTGAAATTCTGACTTCAGGTTTGCAATCAGCGCTCTCTAAAACTCCTAGATACCACTTTTCGAGTGGATCCAATGATTTTTTGGAATTAGGCTTCGCCATATTGGAACCGTCATTTTGTTTTTCGGAATTCTGTCATCAGATTCGGAATCAACACCTTCGAAAATCATATATTAGTGTCCTTGCAATTCATTGTTGTACATTTCTATATGTTTTCCGACTTTTGGGCACGAAACCGGGTCGCCTCGCCCACAGTGCTTTTTCCTTCTTATCCCGAGCTCGGCCGAACGAACTCTCCCGAGATCGGCCGAACGAACCGAACGAACGGTTGCTGCTTGCGCCCGTTTTGAAGAATCAAAACCGCGGCTCGACGCTTTCTCCACATTAGGTCACCTAATTTTTTTTTTGGTCGATACTCTCCTCAGTGATGGACAACCACTAGAGGTTTCCTGTCAAAAAATCGAGAAGGCGCAATTTTCAGCCATTTTCGAAGAAAATGCATTTGAAAAACTTTGTGCAGATGATCATGGCCCTGGTGTTCTATTAATTACAACGATCGGTGGCTCAGCGTCTACGGCTCTTAGCTAGTAGTTGCAAAATTGCACGCTCGATTCTCGATCCGTGTATTTTTTTTCTATGCGAAATTTTCTATTTATTCATTTCTTGATATTTATCAATAAAATAATAATTTTCAATGATTGTTTAATAATTTCTAGTACTCATATTATTAATTTGAATTAGGAAGCAAGTGTTCCAAACAAAAATCGGAATTTTAAATACGGAATGAAAATGTTTTATACAAAATGCGAAAAATAAAACACAGGAATACTAGTCATACATCTTTAGAACATTCATTAACTTGCATTAACATTTATTATGCATTTATTTTTTTAATTAAATAATTAAATCTGCCAGATGTAGAAAGAGATTTATAACACATTCAAAGATATTTTTCTGGGTAACAACTTTTGTCTATTTGTTTTTCCTAGAGCTTGTGTCCATTGTCCAAAAAATAAATTGGAGATATTTATGAATTTTTTTTTCTGTAACGGACAAAAGTTTGAAATGGTGACAAGGTGACGAATAACGAAAGCTCCCTCATGTTTTGTTCTACTATGCACATGATGAACAATTTCCTGCGAAAGATTCTCGATGTAAGGAAGAATTTTGTCACACGCATCTTTTGCAATCAAAGCAAGTTTGTGGCAAACGCAAGGTATAGTCATAATCGACGGATTTTCGTGGAGCATGAATCTCATAAATTAAGTGCTATTCGGTACCATGACCGAAGCGTTATCACAAGAAAGAACTAAGATGTTGGAGAAAGGAATAATTTTTTCGGTCATGTACGCCTTAAAGAAATTGAAAGGTCCTTCGGCATTGAGTTTAGTTGAATCCAGTTGAAGTAATGTCGGTTTTTCCTCCCTAAAATCAAGAGTTTCGGCGTTGACATATTTTACTAGGAAAGTCATCCACTTGAAGGAACCGTTAGGATCAATTGTTTCGTCGACGAAAACAGAAAATTTAGTATCGCAAAGGATTTCCACTAACTGGGATTCTTCGAGTGGTGTTTATACATTTCTCACTAACGCAGGAGCTTTTGTTCCACCTACAGGCATACTCTGAAGGATTGCGGGTTTTGTTTCTTGAAAAAACTGTTACATTTTTGGCATGGTCCTGTAGCCAATATTGTTTTAAACGCCAAGTCGAATATACCCTATTTCGCGCTTTTTTAAGACACAAGCGAATTGCACCTCTGAATCATAAATCGTTTCCGGGTCTAAATCATCAATAGTAGCAAAACCAAGTTCTTTACATAAAGTAATATGATCGCTATTTTCCGCATGTCTATCAACGTTAAATGTACCACCTGCGCAAGATCCTCCAAAGTTGCAAAGGGTGCAATGAAATTTTTGCTCATCACCCTTTACCTCACCATTTCTTTATTTAGGTAGAAATATGAGATCTCTCAGAGAGAGGAAAAAAAATACTCGGAAGGAAAGAAAAACATAGAGTAGCTCCTAGTCTCGGCGGAATGGTTGACCATTCTAACGGCAAGCTTCGTGTATCTTGACGAGTTGCTCCTCCAACTCAGGTCCTCCCCGGAAGATTTTCTGCCTCGGCTGGCGCCTCCACCTCAGGTGGCCGTCTTCTTACAAGTCCAACAAGTCTTATGGGTGGGACCTCGGTAAGCACGGGGCTTTGGCGCTCCCACTCTTAGCCATCCCTGGCGACTCAACTTCTCATACCCCAGGACTCGCATCCATTTAACCTCCGACAACATCTCCTGGCTGCTTGGTTGTGGGACGGGGGGTGATGAAGTTCGGTAGGACTCTCTCCTCACCCACTTGATCTCCCTGGGCCTGCTTTCTCTCGCGATGTCCTTTTTCTCGGTAATCTGCAAGGAAGGTATAAACCCCATAAGTAACACCACTAACTCAAATTTCTGATAAATCGCATGTCCCGCACGTAAGGTTTCAGATACCGAATGTGCTCTTTGCCTGCGTATTTTCCCTTCTCGGTAATCAGCATATACTCTAGGGGAGATAACCTGCGCTTTATTTTGTATGGCCCATGGAACTTATTGCATAATTTAGCTGCGAGGTTGTCTTCCTCCTTCGAGAACACGCGCTGACGCTTCAGGACGAGGTCACCTACCCGAAAGAAAGGAGCACGCTTATTCTTATCTCGACCCTTAGCTTGAAATACCTATGCGAAATCAAGGTTTCGGCAAATCCGATCCCAGAGATGGTCCAGGCGTTTCACGCGCTCGAGTCAACTTGCGGGATCTGGACTGAAGCGTTGAAGTCCCTTCTCGAGATCAATTATCCAAGATCAGAAGGGAAGAGGGTTGCGTCCAAAGTCCAGGAAAGCCGGTGAGATCTTCAACGTACCGTGTAAAGCGGTATTATACACGAAACGGAACTTAGGTATATGGGCATCCCACTCCTTATGATTTCCGTGGAGGAAAGACAATCATAGTCTTCAATATGCGGCTCACGCGTTCGGTGGGGTTAACCTGTGGGTGGTAAACCGGATTCGTGGTGTGGATGATCCCAATGGTCTTGCACATCTGTCTTAAGAGCTTATTGGCGAACTCGGTACCATTATCCGTGTGCAGTACTTTCGGAGTATCTCAAAGCGATATAATGAAATCCTCAAAAGCCTTCTTAACCGCGGGACCGTTCGCTGTTTTAATTAGGAGTACCTCAACCGATTTGGTGAAGAGGTCTCGGAAGACCAAGATGTATTTAAAACCGGAGGTGCCGCGTGGGAAGGGACCCATGACATCTGCGGCTACCACTATCCAGGGCTTCTTAACGACACGCTGACCCATCAGGCCGGCCGGGCGAGTCTGTTTCACCTTACAACTCTGGCAAGGGTCACATTTCTGGACAAAATGTGCGACGTCCGAATACAGCCCTGGCCAATAATATCTAAGAGTCACTCGCGATAGGTCTTGTCCCTTCCCAGATGTCCTGATTGAGACTCGGAATGGGCCTCCTATAACACTTAAGCCGTAACTTCCGTACGCGATGCAAGGTTTCCTTGCGGTGAATGATCTCAAAGTCGAACTCTAGAAGTTCAAGGAACCACCTTGCGAGCCTACCAGTTGGATTCCTGAGGTTACGGAGCCATTTTGAACTACTGTGATCAGTTATCACTTTGAAATGGAAACCTTCCAGATACTCTCGGAATTTTCTGATCCCAAAAATGACCGCGAGACACTTCCTTCCCGTTACCGTATAGATGCGCTCGGCAGCAGACTTAATGCGACTCGCGAAGGCTACAACCCGCTCCTGACCATCCTGGACTTGGAACAAAACCATACCCAAGCCTGTAGCACTCGCGCCCGTCTGGAGATGAAATAGGTTCTCGAAAATATCGGCGAATGACGGATAGGCCAAAACAGGTGCAGCTGTCAACGCTTTCTTTAGTCAACCAAACGCTTCCTGCTGTTCACCTTACTAATGCCGTTTCACATCCAGCCTAACCAGCCTCGTCAGGGGTTCAGTGACTTTCGCAAACTCAGGGAGGAACCTCCCATACCATGATGCTAAGCCCATTAACTTGCGCCGCTGTTGGACGGTACGGGGAGCAGGGTCATTGAGAATCGGAGCTATTTTTCCCGGATCTGGCTTAAGACCTTGTCTGTTGACCACAAAACCTGAATATCTGACCTCGGCGCAACAGAACTTTCTCTTTTCAGGGTTGATGGTCAACCCAGCCTCGGAAATCATATCAAAAATCCTCTCAAGCCATCGTAGATGCCCCTTCAAAAGTCTCGGTAATCATCAAGGTAAGAAAATGCGTTGGGCCTCATCTCAAGAGTTATAATCTTATCAATTATCCTCTGAAATGTGGCAGGAGCCCCTGTTAGGACAAACGGCATACGGACAAACTGGAAGAGGCCTCTACCGGGAACCACAAATGCCGTATATTCCTGGCAAGACTCGTCCAAAGGAGTCTGAGTGAAGGCGGAACTGAGATCGATTTTCGAGATAAACCTAGCAGCCCGAAGTTGCCTAAGTATGTCCGACATAAATGGTAGAGGATAAGCATTCCTCATTGAGATAGCGTTCAGTTTCCTAAAATCTAAACAAATCCGGTAACCCCATCGCCCTTCCTGGCCCTAACGATTGGCGCCGACCACTCACTGAACGACCCCCTGATCACGCCGTCGGCAAGCATCGTGTATACCTCAGAATACATTGCCTCTTGCAACTTTGGGAACACTACACGGTATCTCTTCCTGATTGGTGCATGGCCCTTGAAGTCTACGTGATGCTTAACGAGGTGGGTAGCGTTGAGTTGACCTTCCTTTTTCGGAGCTATCTTTCCCTTTAAGAGGTCCAGTGATTTCCTGTCCTCGTCCCCTGTTAATTCCGCTATGACTGCATAGTTTTCCTCCGGGATCACTCATGAATCGAATAGATTGACTTCGCCGTCCGAACCAGGCATTCAAATCTCCTTGGAACGCGCACCAAACATCATATAAAAATCGGACTGCGCATCCAGGCCCAAGACAAACTCGGTATCCAAGTTGGCGGCTATCCTAACTTCACAATTCCTAGTAATCCCATGAATCGTCAGGGGCAGCTCAACCACGCCCAATATCTCGTCCCTCGCATCTTTTGCCATAATCATTGAAGACTTGCGGGAATAATCCAAATGTTTTCTAACAGAGTCCGGGATCTTTAGGACTAAATCCTTCTGGATAAGGGTCCTCGTGTATTAGGATCATACAAGGCATCGACTGAGAAAGAACCAATGGAAATCTTAAGGTGCCCTCGTCCACGAACGAACTCAGTGTGCAGGATTCCGGCGATCTGTTCAGGATCGGAAATTTTTTGTATATACCCCTCGTCGGCCTGTTTTTCATAAAAATCTAATTATCTCTTTTGTGGTTGACTTTAGCGGAATTCACTACCCCCCGTGGCCAAGGTCATGATGCTCGTGGTCGTGACAACGCTTTCCACGGTCAGGGTCATGGGCGAGTGGTAACCACCGAGGCTGCTCCCACGTCAGAAGACAGTTCATCGACATCTTGATCAGTGGCGTCGGTGGTTAAAGAGGGAACATCTGACGCGCGGGATGACATCCCCTTCAATAATTTAACCCCCTTTCTGAAGCGCGAGCATCTCTCTCTACGAGTACCGGAAGTCTTCAACTGCATGGACTCCAATGCCCCAGAAAGCTGATCGTCGTCTAATTCATTAATTAACCTTTTTAATTTCCGGGATGTTCCCACAACGATCACCGAGTCCGAGAACGCCATCATGCAAAGTCTAGTAGTTACCAACAAATAAGAAAACAAAAAACTAGAACGTCAAGAGTGCAAGATTGATCACCTGATTATAAGCCCTAACAATTGCGCTACAACATGAAAAAAAGGTTGTAAGGGTTAAGCGGAAAGAGCGTTAACAGTTGATGACAGATAAATCCTATGGCCGATAATATTGTATATCGAAAAAATCCAATGTGTGGAAAATAACATATATGTAATTTTCAAAATATCCATAAAGCATTAATCATAAATTCGTCGAAAAATTAATCGGGAACATATCAATATAGCGTCAAGGAAATATAAATGGGATCTAGGGCGCTCTAAGCTTCCAAGGCATAACGCAGATAAAATCCCAAAGGTAAATTAGGCGCTCCTAGCGCCAAAATCCGAAATGTCAAGTTCAAAAAAAAAAAAATTGTCTTTTGGATTGTCAAATTGATTTCTATTATTTGAATTCCCAAATTCAAATCATTGATTTAAATTCTTAAATTCAAAACTCTAATTTAATTTGTCAACTCAAATCTTTATTTTATTTCTCGATTTAAAGTTATTTAAATTTTCAGTCCGAATGCCGATTCAAAAATCCAAAATTAATTCTAATTGAAATGCGATCTATTTCGATTCCAATTTGCAATTTAATCAGCCATTAAAATTGTTAAGTTGGGGATACACATTCGAAACTCTGATGAAATCAATTATCGAGTTGTTAGAAAGGACGATAATTCAGAATTGAGAACCCCAATCAGAAAGAAAAACTTGCTTAAGAACCCTCAAAAATGGAAAATTTCTCTAAAATTTCCCTACCCCTTTCCTGAAAACCTGTGAAACCGTGGTAAAGGGGCGAGAAAATAGCGGGCATCACGAAAAAAAACGGAAAAGAAAATCATCATTCGTTAGAACAGTGCGTGAAAACTATGTAAATTATACGTGGAAGCCATGTAAGAGGAAAAAAATGGCCGTTGTAGGGTACTTTCAATACCCGGGAACCCTCTAAACGCTGGGCGTTATTTTGTAAGCAGATAAATTGCCGCCTCAAATATGGGGAAATTCGTTGCAGCGATGCCTTGCAATTATATTCATTTTATTTTCTAACCTTATTTAACATTTCATTAAAATCTGAAAGAAAGGAAAGAGGACAGGGAATCTCAGGGGTGGTCCTCGAAATAACCAACGACCGTTTTCAGTTTTTTCTTCAACTTACATTAACTAAAATGAACAATTTATTGCAGTGTTTTTTATTACAATTACCCGGAAGTCTCAAACACATTCAACCCGCAATGAACATACCGCAAAACAAAATCTTCGCGCACTGTCCTGAACTCTCAATGAGGAAGGAAAAACACAACATATTCTTAAATAGCACTCGGGAGGTCCGCGGTTACCTACAAACGAGGAAGAAATCTCAGAATCACCACGTGGAAGAATCGTAAAGAACTATAAAGCGGAAGTCTCGAACGCGTTACCGCCGCAACAAGACATTCCGCGAAGGGGAAGAAAAAAAACATATTCACAATAACCAACTCTCATTACATACTTAGAAGGGTCAAGCTCAGCAATGAGTACTCAGGAATTCGCTGACCTTGAACTTCAAATTTTATTTACCTACTAAACTTCTATGTAGCAACTTTGAAATGTCACTCTTTTTGGATGTTCCTTGTTCCAATTCAAAAAAAATTTAATTCTTTGGGTAATTTCTATGCATGCTTTGTGGTTTCTCTATTAATTTTTTTTCTCAAGTTATGATGAGAAGTCTCTGAGAAAATTTGAAACCTCGTAGTCTTTTTGAAAATTTCCTATTTCAACTGAGACACTATGATTTCCTAACAAATTTTTAATTTGAACTCATAATTTCATTGTTGATACATATTATTAGAGGTCGCTTCACGCTATCGAGGTTTACAAAAATACACGTTATTACTTAAGGAATTATCCATCAATATAACACTTGCTGAGTTAAACTTGAGAATCGTTCCCTCTTGACTTGGATGTTCCAATAATTGAGGTAGGTTCGTAAGCAGCATGATACATCTTCCATCTGTCGTTAAGTTCGACGTAACACTAACTTTCATCGTTGTTAAAATTTTAGGGATCACCTCCAATTAATTTTCATGACACTTGGCAATGGACAAATTCGTGAGTTTAGATAGCTTCCAGATCAGCTGCAGAAAAGGTTTCATTAATTCATCTTTTAGGTAATTTATTTCCATGATTGGAGGATGCATCACGTGGAATAAGCTGAGGAAATTCAAATTATAACTTACAGATTCTTTTACCATATCTGATCTTCTTAAGGGGTTACATGGGTTTTGAAGGCTTGAAAGAAGGCTATTTGTACCAATTTTTTTTTATACATCGAATGAAATATTTTATTCAAACAATTTAGCATATCGAAGATATATTTTTAATAAGTATTTTCTGAGATTTTGATCCAAAAATATTGAACATTCAGCCCTTGAGAGTTCATTCCCCTTGACCTCTCAAAAAAAAGTGATCTCCG
>WSXT02003977.1:0-14983 GCA_011762715.2 Neuroterus valhalla
ATTATAACAATATTCTCTTAGAATAATGCTACAAAGTTGCGGTTTTTTCTGAAATTTTCAATTTTTTGTCCACTTTTTACTTGCAGTAAGTAATTATCTAATTTAATTTAGCAAAAATAATTGTTGAAACAAATTGTAAGTATTTATAGCTATCGTATTCTAGATTAACACTACATATCTAGTTGTGATTTTTTCCTCAAATTTATAACTTTTTATCACTTTTCAATTATATTGAATTAATAATTAATTTATGTTGAAAATAATCTTTCAAAAAATGTATTGTCATTGCTAAAAATTTTGTTTGCGTAGTGATGGAAACTTGCGGTTTTTTCTGAAATTTTAGCTTTTTGCCCAGTTTTCACTTGAAGTGAGTTAATATTTAATTTATTTCAACAAATATAATTATTAAAACAAATTATTATTGTTTATGGCTATCTTCTCTTAAATAAGTGCTCAAAAGTTGCGGTTTGTTCTAAACTCTTAAGCTTTTTGTCCACTTTTCACTTAGTAAAGTGAAATGCAAGTTTAAATAATGCAAGTTAACAAACATGCTTTTTAAAACAATTTAAAATTGTTTATAACCATTTTCTCTTAGACAACTGCTAGAAAGTTGTGGTTTTTTCTGAAATTTCTAACTTTGCACTGAGTGGAATTTGAATGAAGTTCAATTAGATTGAATTAGATTGTATTGATGTAATTGTTGGTTAAATTAGATTGTTTTTTATTCAAAAACAAAGTTTTTTTTTAAATATCAACGATTATATTTTTAACTCAAAATTTCTATTTTTAGGTCGAAAATTCATCTCTTTGGGTTAAAGATGAAGTACTTTCTTAAATATTCAATTTTCGTGTTGAAGATCTATCATTTTAGTAGAAAATTCAAAATTCGAATTTCACTGAATAAATTCAGCTCTTTTGTTTAAATGAATTTTTTTTAACATTGGGAAAAGAAAGAAAATAATGTATGTAAAACTATACAATACTATTTAAAATATGATCATCTCTAATGTTTATTTATTATTTGTTCACAACTAAAAAGGTAAAGCAAAGTTAAACATTTCAGAAAAAACCGCAACTTTTTAGCACTAATGTAACAGAAGATAGCCGTAAACAATGATAATTTGTTTTAACAATTATTTTTGTTAAATTAAATTAAATATTAACTCATTTCAAGTGAAAAGTGGGCAAAAAGGTGGAAATTTCAGAAAAAAACCGCAAGTTTCTATCATTAAGCAGAGAAAATATTATAAGCAATGACAATGAATTGTTTAAACAATTATTTTTTTAACATGCATTAATTATTACTCTAATCTAATTGAAAAGTGATAAAAAGTTCCAAATTTAAGGAAATCCGCAACTTTGTAGCATTGTTCTAAGAGAATATTGTTATAAATAATAGAAATTGTTCAAGAAATATTTTTTGTTAACTCTAGTTTATTATCACTTTGCTTCAACTGAAACGTTGAAAATAAGTTGAAGAATTCAGAAAAAAACCTTGAGTTTCTAACCCTTATCTAAAAGAAAGTTGCTACAAACAATGATAAAATCTTTCAACAATTTCAATAAACATCTGATATCAGTATAAAGTAGTATTTTATGTATTTTAAACAATCTGCGTTAAAAAACCTTGAAAAAAATCATAATCAGCGCCAAAAACTCGAAAAGCCCATCATTTTTTCATTTATGGGGTTTCAAAATATTTTCTAATGAATTTTTGGACCACCTCAATGTATACTCAAAACTAGGTACTCGAGGGAGCTTTTCAGTATGAGGGGATTATTCATACAATCAAGGATCATTGAGTTTCAATTTTTGAAGTTTTTAGTTTCAAGTTGCTTGTTTGAATCAAAAACAATAAATTCTGTCTAGTTATGGAATGATGATGATAAATATTTTTTCAAAGGCTGATTGCTCTTCAATCTGTGAAGATTTGGTTTAAGACTCCTCTTCTAACTTTTATAATGAACGCTTGGGGAGGTTTGATAGAAACAATTGTTGTATGGTAATAAAAAGGGTAGATTCGCTTATTTCTAGATTTAGCCTCTACAAGACACCTTGCAATACTTTAAAAATATCTCCAAGCATGAAGGGATCTAGCCAAAACAAACTGGTTTCTGATGCAATACAAGCAACCACCCACACCATAGATTTAGAAGAACCGTCTCACTGTTTAATATTCTGAGCTATCAAGTACACAATCATGTTTTTGGGTCCGAATCAGCTGTACACATAACGAAAAGAAATTTCACTATATCTTGAAATAACCCTCACGTCACGTTGGCTTTATTATCCTACGTGGATGTTTTACTGCACTTTGCTTTGAACTTGACTTATTTTTTCACCTGGCGATAAGAGCTGAATAAAGTCTGAGTTCTTTAAAGGGAAGCAGGAGATACAGGAAGATAAGAAGTTGTGGAAGTCTCCCGAGAAAAGCAATTACTCATCCTCTATGTTTTTATCCATGTTATATTAAGAAATACCTCTGTTTCGAATTAAGGAAGTAGATCCAGATACACAATTCTATGTTTATTATTTTGGGGTCTTCTGAGCTAAACAATCCTATTTGGGATGGTTGGAATTATTCTGAGGATTACGTAGATGCTTGATCATTTTCTAAGAGACCTTGTAAGGAAAAACATCGAAAACATACTCTTCTGGCAGAAATGATCCGATTTACTACAAATTATTGTTTTTTTCCCTTCTCGGTTTTTTCACTTATGTCTGCATTTACGTGCACGCCTACTATCTTTTCTCGTCCTCTTTTTGTACATTCCTTTACCATCAATACTTTTCTTGCTTTTTCAACCCATCTTTATTCTTCTTCTCTATTATTAGCTCTTTTATTATTTTCAACAGAATTCCTGGCATTGCTCTTCCTCTTTTACTCTTTCTTTTTGTAAATCCCACTTGTATCCATTTGGTAAATTTTGCCTCACTTTTCAAACTTCACTCTTTTCTCACTTTTTCATCAATCCTAGTTACTATCATTATTACCAGTGCCTCAAGTTTTTAATGAATTTTCTACCTCTTTATTATTCGTCTCATCTCTATTCTTCTTTTTTGATCCACTAGACAATAGATACTGATGACATTTGCGTACAGATGTATGGACGTACTTTATCAAGAGCCTAGTTTATGTTCCTGGAGGCTAGGCCGGATCTTTGGCTCGGCTCCATTTGTTGGTTGAAGAGTGCTTTGTTACTGACGAGCAGACTCATAGGAGCATATATAAAGTATATTGTCCTTCTTGTAACATCCAAGTATCAACAATCACATGCAATGTAAAGACTGATTTTGCGTCGTTGTGTCATTTTGCCCCCTGCTACTTCCATGCCATCAAAGAGTTTGTCGGGTTGGTAGACCATATGATCCGGTTTTGTGGACACGATAAGACGTTAATAGGATCAGAGGCAGATGTTTATGCGATGTCTGATTACCTATGGAACGATTTAATCGCGTCGTCCGAGTCAAAATGAATTTCCAATAGCGCTAAACTATATGCATTAGGGTGGTCCAAAAATGCATTAGAAAGTTTTTTTTTTCGAATTTTTATGCGAAACGCCTGAAAATTTTCTCTAATCCACAAAAAAAAATGAATTTTCTTTTTTTGAACAAAAATAATATTTAGAGGTGGCGCAAGCCCCATGAAGTTTAACACGCATTTCCCACAAGAATAAAAGACGTTTTTGTAAATTTTATTTAGGATTCTCAACATTGGGTGAATAGAGTTGTAAATGCACCATTACTCTTCACAATTAGTAACAGAATGCGAATAAAATATTACTTTTCAAATTTCACCCCCATAATTCTGTTTTATAGGGTCCCAAAAAAACCCCATCAGTGAAAAAAATGGGGTTTTCGAGTTTTCGGCGCTAATCATGATTTTTTCGTGTTTTTTTTTTAACGCAGATTATTTGAAATGCATGAAATACTACTTTATACTGATAATTAGATGCTTATTTCAATTGTTTAAACAATTTATTATTGTTTTCAGCAACTTTCTCTTAGAAAAGGACTAGAAAGTCAAGGTTTTTTCTGAATTTTTCAACATATTTTCAGCGTCTCAGTTAAAGCGAGGTAATAATCAATAAAAGTTAACAAAAATAATAATTGTTTAAACAATTTTTTATTAATTATAACAATATTCTCTTAGAATAATGCTGCAAAATTGCGTTTTTTTCGCATTTTCGACTTTTAGTACACTTTTCACTTAGAGTGAGTAATTATTTAATATAAAATTTATCAAAAATGATTGTTTAAACAAATTGTAGAAGTTTATAGCTATCTTCTTCTAGATTAATACTACAAACTTGCGGGTTTTTCCTGAAATTTCTAACTTTTTATTACTTTTTAATTATATTAAAGTAATAATTAATTTACGTTGAAAAAATAACTGTTTAAACAATTTATCATCATTGCTAATAATATTTCTTCTGCTCAGTGATAGAACCTTCCGTTTTTTTCTGAAATTTCCAACTTTTTGCTTACATTTCACTTGAAGTGAGTTAAATTATATTTAATTTAACAAAAATATTTGTTTAAACAAACTATTATTGTTTATGGCTATCTCCTCTTAGATTAGTGGTAAAAAGCTTCGATTCTTTCTGAAATGCCTAACTTCCCTTCACCTTGTTAGTTATGAACAAATATTAAATAAACATTAGAGAGAATCATATTTTAGATAGTACTGTATTCTTTGAAGTAAAATCTTTTTGTTCTTTTCCCAATGTTGAAAAAAAATTAATTGAAACAAGCAAGATGAATTCATTCAATGAAATTCGAATTTCAAATTTTCTACTAAAATGATGAATCTTCAACGCGAAAATTGAATTTTTAAGAAATTAGTTCAATTTTCAACCGAAGAGTTTAATTTCCAACCTAAAAATATGAATTTCCAATAAAGAATGTAATAGTTGATATTTCAAAAAAAGTTTTATTTAAAATACAAAACAATCTAATTTAACCGAAAATTAAATCAATTCAATCTAATCAATTTCATTCAAATTCCATTCAGTGCAAAGTAAAACATTTCAGCAAAAACCACAACTTTCTAGCACTTATCTGAGAGAAAATGGTTATAAACAAAAACAATGTTTTTGAATAAGCATGTTTGTTAACTCGCATTAGTTACTGCCTCAGTAAAGTGAACAGTGGACAAAAAGCTCAAGAGTTTAGAAAAACTGTAACTTTTTAGCACTAATCTAAGGGAAGATAGCCATAAAGTTTCTATCATTAAGCAAAGAAAATATTATTAGCAATGATAATAAATGGTTTAAACAATTATTTTTTTAACATGAATTGATTATTGCTTTCATCTAATTGGGAAGTGATGAAAAGTTACAAATTTCAGGAAAAAACCGCAAGTTTCTATCATTAAGCAAAGAAAACATTATAAGCAATAATAATAAATGGTTTAAATAATTATTTTTTTAACACGAATCAATTAGTGATCTCATCTTATTGAAAAGTGTTAAAAAGTTAAAAATTTCAGGAAGAAACCGCAACTATGTAGTGGTAATCTAGAAGAAGGTAGCTATAAACATTTACAATTTGTCTAAACAATTATTTTTGCTAAATTATATCAAATATTGACTCACTTTAAGTGAAAAAGGAGCAAAAAGTAAAAAATTTCAGAAAAAACCGCAACTTTGTAGCATTATTCTGGAAGGATATTGTTATTATTATTACAAATTGTTTAAACAAACATCTCTTTAACATGAATTAATTATTACTTCATTCTAATTGAAAAGTGATAAAAACTTGAAAATTTAAGGAAAAAACTGCAACTATGTACTGTTAATCTAAAAGAAGGTAGCTTTAAATATTTACAATTTGTTTAAACAATTATTTTTGCTAAATTAAATAAAATATTAACTTACTTAAATTGAGAAGTGGATAAAAAGTTAAAAATTTCAGAAAAAAACCGCAACTTTGTAGCATTATTCTAAGAGAATATTGTTATGATTGATAGCAAATTGTTTAAACATTTATTTCCGTTAACTTTAATTGATTGTTACCTTTCTTCGACTGAAACGTTGAAAATAAGTTGAAAAATTCAGCAAAAACCTTTACCTTCTAACCCTTTTTAAAGAGGAAGTTACTAAAAAAATAATAAATTGTTTACACAATTCAAATTAACATCTAATCATGAGTACAAGGTAGTATTTTATATATTTGAAACAATTTGCATTCAAAAAACCGCGAAAAAAATCATAATTAGCGCCAAAAACTCGAAAACCCCATTTTTTCTTTTATGGGAGTTTTTCGGGGCCCTGTAAAACATACTTATGGGGGTGATATTTGAAAAGTAATATTTTATTCGAATTCTGTGATTTATTGTGAAGAGAAATGGTGAATTTCGAACTCGATTCACCTTATATTGAGAATTCTGAATAAAATGTACAAAAATGTCTTTTTCTTATGGAAATACGTGTTAAACTTCACGGGTTTGCGCCACCTCTAAATATGATTTTAAAAAAATGCTTTTATTCTTTTGTGGATTCGAACAAATGTCCGGACGTTTTGCATAAAGATTCGAAAAAAAAATTTTTTGACCACGTCAATATGCATGCTTTAACTCCTAGGAACTCATATACCAGCCCGAGAAGTTATATCCCAAGGGGGAAATTCGAGGGAAAATCGGAAAAAGATGTAGACTCTTCTTTGGTAGAGATAAAACGATTCAGTTGGAAGTTCCTGGATATATCTGCTCTCAGGGACCATACTTGATGATAAGCTCCAAGCTTTTCATGTTTTCAGCTATACCTAGTCATAGGGACATATTCTTTAAAAAATCCATCTCAAAATATATAATAGAGTAACTAGGATGAATGTCTACTCCAAAATTGAATGTTGTGCTTTAGGAGAATCTGTAGACACATTTAAACAATCCTATCCATAAATATCTTCAGGGATTGCAATCAATTTGATCCGCTGAGTGGTTCAAAGATCACTTCATTCTATAAATTCCCAGATGCCCAGCTTACTTCGAGAGAAAAGTAGATCAGAGAGAGAGAGAGAGACGAAAGAGGGAGGATAATGAAGAAATAATGGAAGAAACTTGTACAATGTACCTCACAGTCTACACTACATTGGTCACGGTCGATTCATAAACCACGTGCAGTAAAACCAAGTAGAAAAGAAGAAAACTAAATCCTGCTCTCTTTCTTTTTTTACCTCTCCCTCTATCATGTCTTATTCTTCAACCTTTTTCTCTCTCTCATTTCTTTCATACCATTATGACAAAATCCTATTCGTAATTCTCGAAGAATCATAATTGGTAGTATTGAATAACGAAGAGGGCGCCAGTCTGCTGACAACTTCTTCAACTTTCTCTTATCATCTCATATTCCCTTGTTTTATCCTCTCTCCTTTTTCTTCTTACAACGCACCTCCTAGTGCTGTATCTATCTCTGTTCTCTTTGCTTCTTTTCTCGCAGCTTCCGCTTTAATTGCTTCTTTTTTGATTCCGCCAGCAGTTTCTCTTCTGATTTACGATCACGGCCAGCGTGATTATTTCACACTGACTTTACGAAACATTTTTTTTGCTCCTTGCTATTCCCTTTGGCCCTCTCACCCTCACTTTATTTAGCGAACGAGTTCAAAGCATCCTCGTGACCACGTACAAGCCGCGAAACGTGAGTCAATGTTTTTCAATGTGAATGGTCACTAAAATAGATCCTCGTGCTGGCTCGCAAAACGTATGTACAAGAGCACAGCACGTTTCCGAATAAATCGCACGTGCGTGTGTTCTAAGCGCATGTTGCATGCGCGACTATGTTCAATGCGCTCTACACCCACGATTTTAGCTGTTTACTCTTTAAATATAATCGAAGGAGCAATAACATGACCCGGCACGTTCGGAAGAAATCTATGCAGATTTATGGAAAACTGAGAGTTCCTTTAGGATGTTTTTAACTATACATCAACGACAGGTATCCAAGAACTGATTTATAATACAACGCAGAACAAACAAAAGACAAAACATCGATTCCAGGTCGAGGATTCGTTGCAACGAAAATTGACTTTGACGGTTTAACTTGACACGAAACGAAGATGACTTTGTGTTTCCAAACTTGCTCAGGTAAGTTTCGATCTATAATGTTTCATTTTGATGCGGAATGTGGCGAGGGTTACTACGACAGCGCTATCTACCGTCGCTTGAATTCTACAAACTATAGCAGAATGGCGATCCTCAGCTGTCCGCTGCTCTTTGCTAAGTGGCGTAAAACAAGTTCTATCGGATCTTTTTAATAGTGTGTTACACATCGGCCAAGATCTATGAGCAGAAACAATGTTTTACTTGTATTTTTTGTAAAAGATTGTACCGTTTTCCCCAATTCATCTTCGTTATCTGAGTTTGAGTGCATAATATGCAATAAACAATAAATGCCAAAGCCTAGTATACCACGAGTTCGAAAGCATCGCGTGTTAACTGCTTTAGAAAATTTTCGTGATGTGAACGAGGGTAAGTATCTATATCGTTTTGATTATCTTTTTTTAGTCGAAACCTAACCTTCAATTTGGAATTTATTTGGTATGTTAATGTAAATGATCCATTTTCACAATATTTCTAGTTAACTGAATGTGGATTTTAACCCAAGTTATTGATTACATATCAAAAATTATATAGATAATGATGCAATTGGGGATGGTGATGAACTAATGGATCACGATTATTTTGATTCTACTCATGATGATTCAGATACTGGTCAGGTTCCAAATGTCAACGTAGATTTGAGGAAGAATTTCTTATAAGCTCTAACCTCACACTAAATATCTTTTTTTAACATAACTAATGGAAGCACTTTTTTTGCCTATGGGCAGGCGAGTGGCAATCCAATGAAGGCCTGTAGAATAAATGTGACGTGAGATCTGACCGCAGCCACGTGGCGGCGCTGGTTGTACTTTAAGGCCGATAATTATTCTATAGCATGGGGAAAATTCAAACTTCATTTATTTTAATTATTCAAACACTTTTTGATGCACACACACACACACACACACACACACACACACACACACACACACACACACACACACACACACACACACACACACACATCTTCAGACAATATTTTAAAATATTTTAATTATCCATTTAATTAATGGAAACTAATGAAAAAGTGGAGAAATCATTTTTATGACTATATATTAAATTTGTAGCATTGACATATGCAAATATCATAAACTATGAATATAGTAGATTTCAATTAAATTTCTTTTCTGATGACATTTATATTGATTATTGGAATAAGAGCTAAATTCAATTACATTATCAAAGTTTTCATCTCTTTCAAATTACACAATAATTTATTTTGCTTCGTTATGATAAACCTGCCAAGAATTAAGACATCTATATTATCTATATCATCTATATTGATTGTGTTATAAAAATATGTCGAATACTTCTAACGAATTATATTATAAAGACTAGGTTTTATAGAATGAATAAATATGATAAAGTTGGAAAATTAAAAACTGTATTCATGAACAATATTTAAAAAGTAATTAATAAAATGTTTTTAGAAGAACAGAATTATTTATGTAATTTTTCAAATAAAATGATAAATATTCAACAGTAGCACTTCAACTTCCAACCGTGAAGGTGAATATTGAAACGAGAAGATTAATTTTCTACCAAAAAATACAAAGTTTCAATAGAATAGTTGAATTTCGAACTGAAAAAATAATTATTTTTATTCGAAAATGGAAGGGTTATATTTTTAGTTGAAAAAACAAATATAAGAGTTTTTAACTAAAACAAAGAATCTCCAATCAGAAGAGTTGAATTCTTCAAACAAATGAATTGATTTTTACTGAAAGACATCAATTGTCAACCAACACTTAAAGACTCAAATTTCAAATTGGAAACATTTCATGCTCAACCGAACAAAGAATTTTTAACTTCAACTTGGAATTTTTGATTAGCATCAACCCAATTTTCTGAATTTAGAATCAAGAAGGGGGAACTTTCAAATTGTGACAAATTTCAAATTTGAAGAGAAATTTTTTTAAATTTCCTCTCTTTTGAATCCAAATTATATTTATTTCAGAAAGTTCACGTTCCATTTTAAAAAATTTCCTGTTTCGAGTGAAATTATATTTCTCTGCTGGAACTCCCTGCACTAAAATCAAAATTATGATTATTTTCTAAAATTCCCTGTCCTAAGTCAGATAAATGAGGAGAAAGCAAATCATCAATCCAATTATCAAACTTAATTCGGCTAAAAAAATCTCATAGAGCAACGAAATAGCAAAAGGTTTTTCTTATAATGGAAAAGAATAAAAATCCTTCCTCTCATAAAGTATTGATATATTTTGAAAAATTTTAATTAGACTAAAGAAACGTAATAATCTATAGATAAAATGATAAGATCTCTTTCAATTCATAAGAATAAAGCAGTCATTTCTCGTATTTTTACGGTAAAGTTTTCAAGTCTGGGTCAAATCAAGTATTTCTCAGTTTTTTGAATCAAATAATTGCAGAAGCTGTAAAATAATAAAAATATATACTGTTCCAATAACAGGCCCTTCCTTTCAAAGTATCGGATGCTCCGAAGAAGATTCTCGAGGTTAAAATTTTTGATATAAATCACACGACCTGGTTTCAGTTCAAAATTAACTCTAAAAATAGCTTGTTGCTAACTTCTTATATATCCCATTGTTACGCTTGATTCAAAGAAACCTTGAGGAACTTCAAGTCTCAAAACATTAAAATTTTATTTTCAAGCACAAAAAAGTCGAATAATTTTTTTTATTTACTTTTAAAAATTAAAACTCAACAGTATCAAAACTTTTCCCATGTATTTTATGAACTGGCGGCCTAAAAGCAGCCAGCGCCGCCACTCGGCTACGGTCAATATTTCCGTCTCTTTTAGTTTTGACTGTCACCTGTCTGCCTATGGGGAATGGAGTATTCATGAAATGAGTACGATATAATTATATACACCACATTATATATTCACCCATTTTAGATAATTTACAACTTATTTTTTTTACAGATTGAATAAGGGTGTTGGAAGGAAGTTTTGACCTCAAAATTCGATTCCTCCATTTTATTGGTACTTCTTTTAGAAATAAAAATCTGCCTTTAAATTCTTTCCTTATAAAATGAGGAATTATAAATCTAACCTCAAAATGCGAATCCTGAATTATACGATAAAAGTATTAGAATGATACATTTTTTTTCGCTCTGTATGTAAAATTATATTCAAGAAGTAAATTTCGAGGTGAGAACCTTCGGTTTTAAATAACTTCTTTTGGTAAAAATATTACTATTGTATTTTTTGTAGGAAATTATTATTTCTGTAGTCTGAAATTGAACCACTTTGTTGAAAAATTGCATTTTTTGGTTTGAAATTAATTTTTTGTCAGAAATTCAACGATCCTAATTACGTTCATCATTTCTGTTAATCACTCTGGTTTCGAATTCAATTATAACAGTTGAATATTTACAATTTTTTTTGGAAATTCATCATTTTGTTTATAAACTTAAAAAATTCTTCGCAAGCTAGTAATGAAAATGCAAATCATTCTAATTGAAAATTCTATAGTTGTAGTTGAAAATTCATTTGTATGATCAAACATAAATTATTTTTTTCATTTGAAAATTAAGAGTTCGAGTTCTGCTTAACAATTGATCTGTTTTGAGTGAAAATTATTTTAAACGTTCGGAAATTCAACTCTTTCAATTGAAAGTGCTTTGTTTGAGTAATAAACTCTTATGCCCGGTTTCAAATTCTTTTTTTGAACTAAAAATGTTACTCTCCCATTTGCGGTTGGAAATCAAGATTTTCTTATTTCTGAATTCAACTATTTTATTCAAATACTTCATTTTCAACAGAAGAATAATCTTTGTGATTGAAAATTAATCTTCTGGTTTGTATTTTCCTTTCGTGGTTAAGATTGGAGTGCTTCGCTCAAATATTCATCTTTTATTTGAAAATTCATCTTCTTGGTTTGAAACCTAAATGTTACAGTTGAAGATTCATAATTTTATTTGAAAATCCATCACTTCGGTTGGAAAATGGACTATTTTGTTGTTGTGTTAAAACATGTTGAGAATGATCGTATTGAATTAGAATAAATGTTTGCGTCCCGTGACGACAAATATAAATATGTTACTTTCAGTTGACCAGGGAAAATGAAAAACTTGACTAGGAAACAATACTTTCAAATTTTATTTCTTCGTTCAAACTAATCAAAATATCTAAGTTCATTTTTTCATTTTCCTAGTTATAAAATTATTATTATTAAAAAATTGTGAAAAATGAAAAATTCTGAAAATGGCTCTCAACGGGGGGTCGGTCGGGTACAGATCAGGCGCCAGATCTGGCTCCGATCGGGCCGTGTGTTTCATCAGCAATGAAACCTGATTTAGCCTGGTCTGGGACCGGTCTGGACCATAGCAAGATTTCTACACAAGTAGCGTGGGAGATAAATTACTTAAAAACCTAAAAAGAAAAAATGGGAAAAAAACTCTTATGTAATTTGAAATCGTTTCGAGAGTCCTCAAATGAACCATTATAATTATAGTACTGATAGTATATTAGTTTAAGATTATTGTAGCCTGAAAGCTATAAAGTAACTCTATACTGTACAACGACGACCTATCCGATTATAACTACACAAAGCGATGCTCAACATCCGTAATCGAACAAGAAGCCTTTAACATTTCCATACGTCGAAACGGACATACATGGGAACGTTCAAATAGATAAATCTGAACAATCTAAGATTGAGAAAAAAACAACTTGGATTATTACTAATAAATGTTTACAAAAAAAAAATTCAGAAACAGAACAATATCTATTCTTTAAAGTTAAA
Source organism: Neuroterus valhalla (assembly GCA_011762715.2). Taxonomy (NCBI): domain Eukaryota; kingdom Metazoa; phylum Arthropoda; class Insecta; order Hymenoptera; family Cynipidae; genus Neuroterus; species Neuroterus valhalla. The sequence goes on from WSXT02003977.1 coordinate 12,829, forward strand.
CAGTTGGAATTATTCGATGATAATAAATTTAGAAAGCAAGAAAAGTTTGAAATTTTCACTTTAAAACATAAACAATTTCTACTGAAAAGCGTTGGTTGGAATATTTTTATTTTCAACATTAAAATAGACCAATCTTTCAATCAGGCTTTTGAAATGAAATTTCCACTATTTTTGCAACATCGTATAACAGAATAACTACCCCATAATTATTGCATCATTGACACTCTATTTTTAATTATAAATGTTCTGAAATACAATTTTGAAATGTTTATTACTTTTCAAACCAAGGAAAAAAAATTTACTATAAATGTGGAACTTTACGATAAATTCATAGATAAGAACTTTTAGGGCCATTAACCTTTAAGAAGTACTTAAAAAGTTGCTAAATTAGGAAAGGACAAACAGCTTCTCATAAATCTTTATAAAATCATTGGCACAAAAAATCAATCACTAAAGCTAAGTCTCATTTGCTAGGCAATTATAGATATAAATCTGAGTTGCGAAAGCCATTATATGACACAGAGGTAAATGGTTAACAAAGGAGGCTCTTGAAATCATCTTCCTTTATCTCACGAATAATAATAGCCTTTGTTTATATAAATATTATACAGTTACCAACTATAGACTTCAATAGATCTGTGTGTGTTTCAAGTTAACAGATAAATTTTATGCAAAAAGCCTAATCCAGCAGACCGGTCCTCCCACTAAACGAGTCGACTTGCATTTATGGAGGAATTTCGCAAATAACTCTCCTCGTCTCTAATCAGTGAATGGTACAAATGTTGAAAGCTCTGCTTATATACTTTAACCAAATGATTTGATAACTCCAAGTCTCTCTTTCCAGATTCAAGGAATCAATGCAAAAAGTCCAGTCCAGAATTAAGTTTTATGATACTAGAATTCAAGCATATGTATACATGAGAAGCGTCTTTCATTTTTCGTGAACCTTCTTCTTGTCATTTTAAACACATGGTGTGTGCCTACGCTTTGGAAATAAATAATTCTATAGGGCTGTAGTGCATTCTTAATGTCCGATTGTCGAAGGTGTTAAGCTGGTAAGGCCCAACCGGTCTTCGAAGGCCCCTGGCAATGATGTGGGATCTGGTTTTAAATTTTTACCTTCTAGATACACAGACTTAGCTTCGTGTTCTCTTTACACTTACGGACAACAGGGGATTTAATTATAGAGATAGTATCCTGACTCTGGATGTATATATAGTTTCAGTGCATCATGCGACAATAATTTTCAACGATACTACAAATCTGAACTCAAATATTCTTACTTAGAGAGTAAAACATATCTTATACTAAAGAGGAATTGCAAAAATTTTTGAAGCAGGCCCTTTGCATGTATAAGTATTCAGTAATAAATACTTAGTAATAAGTACTCAGTACACTTCAAGATTCCATTACATGGATAGAAATATGTTTCCTTCATGTCACCGAGTTATAAACTGTAATGCTTTCCAAGCTCTATAAACTAGGAACGAAACGGTTTTATTTCAACCATCAAAGACTGCGGAGCGTGACGTTATGGTAAATAGGTTGTGAGCATAATGAAATTCTAGGCCCCACAACTGTGCTAGACAGACATCAGACAGACATTACAATTCACAAACTTTAGCGACAAAGGATATACAATTTTTGGAATGAAGTTCCTTATGCGAGGGTAGAGAGATTTCGTGGGTAAGGGCCAGTTTGATACAATTATTTTAGTACTTTTGGTACTTTTTCGTATTATGTATTATATTTGTCGCAAAACGCAAACATTGATTTTTATTCATGACAAGCATTACAAATATTCTTTAACACAACAGATCAAACATTGCAAAATGAATCAATTTTGAAAAAAATTTTCAACAAAAAAATATCAATTTTTTTACGTAAATTGGAACTGGTAAACTCATAATTGAGAAAAATCAATTCACGATAACAAAAAAAAACGGAATTCCAACTATTAGTTCATTTTTCAATCAAAAAGATGCATATTCAAATAAAAAGATAAATATTCAACTAGAGCACTTAATTTTCAAGCATGAATGTGAATTTTAAAACAAGAAGAATAATTTTCAAATAGAAAGAATCATTTTCTAAAAAAAAATCTGCCCGCTTCGCGGGCACATTCTCATCGCGCGCTTCGCGCGCAGCTCGCTTC
>WSXT02003988.1:0-13008 GCA_011762715.2 Neuroterus valhalla
CCCTTATCCAGGTCTCGCAAGGGAGCGGGAAGGCTCCCCTGTGACTGGCTACAGAAATAATGTTGGCCGAACCCCTACCTCTTTCCCAGGCCCCGTGGGAAGCTGGAAGGCAACTCTCTGACTGGTCACAGAGATAATGTTGGTCAAACCCCTACGTCTCTCCCAAGTCCCGTGGGGAGCGGAAGGCAACCTTATGACTGGTCACAGATATAATATTGGTCAAACGCCTACCCCTTATCCAGGTCTCGCAAGGGAGCGGGAAGGCTCCCCTGTGACTGGCTACAGAAATAATGTTGGCCGAACCCCTACCTCTTTCCCAGGCCCCGTGGAAAGCAGGAAGGCAACCTCTGACTGGTCACAGAAATAATGTTGGTCAAACCCCTACGTCTTTCCCAAGTCCCGTGGGGAGCGGAATGCAACCTTATGACTGGTCACAGATATAATATTGGTCAAACGCCTACCCCTTATCCAGGTCTTGCAAGGGAGCGGGAAGGCTCCCCTGTGACTGGCTAAAGAAATAATGTTAGCCGAACACCTACCTCTTTCCCAGGCCCCGTGGGAAGCGGAAAGGCAACCCTCTGACTGGTCACAGAAATAATGTTAGTCAAACCCCTACCTCTTTCCCAGGTCCCGCGGGGAGCGGGAAGTCAACCTTCTGACTGGTCACAAATATAATATTTGTCAAACGCCTACCCCTTTTCCAGGTCTCGCAAGGGAGCGGGAAGGCTCCCCTGTGACTGGCTACAGAAATAATGTTGGCCGAACCCCTACCTCTTTCCCAGGCCCCGTGGGAAGCTGGAAGGCAACTCTCTGACTGGTCACAGAGATAATGTTGGTCAAACCCCTACGTCTCTCCCAAGTCCCGTGGGGAGCGGAAGGCAACCTTATGACTGGTCACAGATATAATATTGGTCAAACGCCTACCCCTTATCCAGGTCTCGCAAGGGAGCGGGAAGGCTCCCCTGTGACTGGCTACAGAAATAATGTTGGCCGAACCCCTAACTCTTTCCCAGGCCCCGCGGAAAGCAGGAAAGCAACCCTCTGACTGGTCACAGAAATAATGTTGGTCAAACTCCTACGTCTTTCCCAAATCCCGTGGGGAGCGAAAGGCAACCTCCTGACTGGTCACAGATATAATATTGGTCAAACGCCCATCCCTTATCCAGGTCTCCCAAGGGAGCAGGAAGGCAATCCTCTGACTGGTCATAGCGATATTGTTGGTCAAGCCCTTACCTATTTCCCGGGGCCCTCGGGGAGCAGGAAGGCAACCCTGTGACTGGTCACAGAAATAATGTTGGTCAAACGCCTACCTCTTTCCCAGGTCCCGTGGGGAGCGGGAAGGCACCCCTGTGATTGACTATAGAAATAATGTTGTTCAAACCCCTACCCCTTTCCCAGGTCTCGTGAGGGGTGAGAAGGCACCCTTGTGACTGGCTACAGAATGTTGCCAGTATTGATCTAGATGAACGCAGAAATCCATGATTTCATGGGTTCTTCTTACGAAAATAGATTATTACTAATTTATTCGGAAACTATCACCCGTAGAAGAAAACTGTATGAAACAAAAAATATGTATTTCGATGAGATCTACAACTTTAATCCAAACGTTTTTTATCAATTTATTATAATAGCTGAGATAAACTCAAGAAACCACAATTTTCATGGTTTTTTTATGATTTCACCATCAAAATCCCATTTTTGCCAATTTTTACTATCATATTCGCAATCATCGCGTCAAAATACATAAGTATGCGGAGTGCGAAGGAAATCGGACATATCACCTTCTCGGAAGTACACCTTAATCCAAGCACTGGCACTGTTAAAATACCAAAAAAAACCTTCTCTAATATTCAATTCCTAATGCAAGCATGTTACGCTAGGAGACGATCAGCCGCCATGATTATAAATTAGGTTAGATGCTTGCGAACTTGCGATAGAGAAGGGGCGTAGTGATTGGCCTAAGATGGAACGCAATTTAAGAAGAGTAACCAATGGAATCCTAATCACGTGATCAGTGGCTATCTGCGCGTAATTTGAATCGGTTGCTTTCAAAATTTGTTCGGCCTATGCGCTTTCCTCCTCACATTTATTGATTTTTTAAAATATTAATGGCAATCAATTTTTGAGCGATTATTCTCACTAGTCTTCGCAGAGCTTGACTGAGTTCAACATATATAATTATGTATATTATAATTAGTGAAGTAGTATAGTAAAAGTTGAAGTATATATATATATGAGATTGTATGCATATGGTTTCCCAGATGTTCTCCTGAATGAATCCCGTACAAAAAATTGTTTACCTGTGTACTGCACTAAATATTGTTATGGATGATGAATTTTCAATCTATCCTAGGACAGGATACTGCTCAGCTTTGAGATTATTTTAACAAACCGTAAAGTCAACCGTAAAAAACCCTGGAAATTATTTTTAAACATATCTTACGATTCTTTTTCCTGCTATTCTTTCATAAGTTGAGAATACAGGCTCCTCATATATAACAAGAAAATATGTTTTAAATAATTACCAGCACAAATCCTGAGACCGATAATACCCATTCCTGTAACTCGAGAACTATAACTCGAATGACTTATATCGAAGCTTGGGAGAATGAAAAAAGATAAAAGCAAGACACCATAAATTGCCGATCCAGAAAAAAAGACTGATATACTTGTCCATTTTTGTTCTCCACGCCAGGTTACAAGTGTACACAATATAAAGCACTTCTTTAACCTTTGCCCCAACATAATGCAAATCAAATATCGTCTCGCCTGCCTCGGCTTTTGGTCAAGCTCGTTAACATTTTAATACTTTTCTTCGCACATATTTTCGAAATCTATATATGGGGCCCAGCGCTCGATCATGTTTCAGCGAGCGATTTAAAACTGAGTTGGAGCGCTAGCTTTGAGGCGCGTGAATTTTAATAGGCTCGTCAGAATCGATTCTGCACACAGGTAGAAAGGTACCTGTGTGGTCTTTTCGTCCTTTAATTCAGCCAAGGCTGAGCATCGTCACCCATTGGCCATTCCTCGTTTTAGTGTGGGTAGCAGGGCCGGCTCAACCAATACAAATAGTTGCATATCTAAACCGATGGCAAGGATCTTAAACAAAACAATTGCATTTCAAACAAAAAAGGAGTGGGGGAAAGATCCCTTCAGTGGATAGAAAAATTTTGTAAATTGCAGTGAACATAAAGTACAATATTAGAGATTCCTTATGGCATGGGGAGTTGATGTTTTCAAGTATGTGATAAGATTTTAGTAGAATTACTTTATAGGTGAGTGAAAAGTTTTTGTTCACATTTTGAGTTCTTGAAATTTTGCCCACTGTTGTTCGGTTCGACCTACAGTGGACGTTTTTAAAACGTTTTCTGGCAAACCATGAACGTTTGAATTTTTTTGTAAGAAACAAGTTTTGAAAACGTTTGATACTTTCGCTGATTTTTGAGACTCAAGTGAAAAAAACTTTTCGAAAACATTTTGAGAGCGTTTGACCAATAAAATTTTGAGTGACTACGAATTCAAAACGTATTTTCAACGTTCCAGAAACGTTTGAGATGTAGAATTTTGAACGATCGATATTACGACCGTATTCCAAACGTTTTGTAAACGTTTGATCAAGAAATTTATCTGATGGATGGCGCGATCTTTCTCGCAAGTGGATAAACGTTTGATAAATGTCTTGCAAACGCTTTAGAGATGTTTGGAAATGTGATCTGCTCAAATCTTTCTTGATTTAACGTTTATCAAACGTTTTCAAAACATTTGTAAAAAGTTTTGTCCAGTCAATGTATGAAAAATACGTGCAAGTGTCCGACGTCTTGAAAACGTTTTTTTACCAAAATTTAAAAACGTTCCAACGTTTACCAGAAAACGTTTTCAAAACGTTTGCAAGACGTTCTGTGTTATCTGGGTATTAATAAAATATATGAATCATTGACCGAGAAGTTAAATTTTCGAACTAATGAGACTTATTTCTAACAAACTATTTCAGGGCAATAAGTCAGCCTTGAACAAAGCTGAATTTTGGATCTACGCTGAGGCATTTTTAACCGAAAAGAATGAAGTATTACTACACTTCTCCCAAAAAAGGAATTTTTAACGAAATATATAAGTTTTCAAATATGTCATTCAATTTGTTAACTAATGAGACTAATTTATACATTTACAATTTAAAAAGAATGGATAAACTTTCAACAGAGTAGCTGAAACTTGAACCCAAATAGATACATTTTAACCGAGAAGATTGATCTTCCACCAAAAGACCAATTTTTAACAAAATAGATGAGTTTCCAAACGAATAGCTGAACAACAACAAGTAGCTGAATTCTTAACCGACGTAGATGAATTTTCAACAGAGAAGATTGATATTTTAAAAAAAGACGAATTATAAACAAAATGTATGAATTCTTGATCGGAAAGGTTAAATTTGAACCAATGAGACAAATTTTATTGAAACAGTTAAATAGCTTCAGAAACATTTTTCATTTTTAAGAGAATGGATAAACTTTCAACAAACTAGATGAATTTTCAAGCTACGCAGATGAATTCCCGAACAAGAATATTAATTTTACACGGAAGAACGAATTCCTTATAAAATATATAAATTTTTAACCAAATAGTTTAACTTTCGAACCATTAGGACTTACTCTAAAAGCAGTTGAATCTTTGACAAAAAAAAGAATGATTTTGACAGCATATTTACGTTGTTAAGAGAATCAATGAATTTTCAACAAAGTAGCTGAATTTTTGATCTGCATAGATAGATTTTGCACCGAAAAAATTGATCTTCCACCAAAAGATGGATTATTAAAAGAATGTATGAATTTTTGACCAAAAAGTTGAATTTTCGAACCAATTAGACTTATTTCTAACAAAACAGTTACAATTTCGGCCGAAAAACAATGAATTCAGCAACATATTAACATTCCTATGAAAAAAGATCAGCTGTGAACAAAGTAGCTGGATTTTTTATTCACATTGAGACATTTTCAACCCAAATGATTATTACACTTCTACCCGAAAACGAATTTTTAACAATATATAAACATTCTTAACGCAATAGTTGAATTCTTGAACCAATAATACTAATTTTTAATACAGCAGTTAAACTTTCAAGCAAAACAAACTTCAGCAACAATCTATTTACAATTTGAAGAAAATGGATAAACTTTCAACGAGTAGCTGAACCTTGAACCCAAATAGATACATTTTCAACCAAAGAGATTGGTTCTCAAACCAATTCATGAATTGCCAACCAATCAGTTGAATTTTCGAAACAACGAGACTAATTTTGAACGAAACAGTTGGATTTTTAGCCAAAAAACAATGATTTTGACAACATTTGTACCATATGAACAAAGTGCAAACCCTCAACGATGTAGCTGTTTTTAACCCACGCATAGATATATTTCAACCAAGAAGATCAATTTTCCACCAAAACAGAGAATTTGTAATTGAAAGTATGAATTTTTAACCAACTAGTTCTATTTTGAAACCAATCAAACTAATTTTTAACGAAACAGTCAAACTTTTGACACAAAAGAGTACTTAAACAACATATTTGTCAGAAGAGGGATAACTTTTCAAAAGTAGCTGAATCCTCAACCCATGCAGATGAATCGTCAACAACAGGAATACATTTTCTAAAAAAAGTCGAAATTTCAAAAACGTAGATTAATTTCCCACCAAATATCAAATTTTTTAGGAAAGACATCAATTACCAACCAATGAAACAAATTTTCAACGAACCAGCCAAATTTCCGAGAGAAAAAATGACTTGAAAAGCATATTTACATTTTTAGGGAAATGGATATTTTTCCAAAAAAGCAGCTCAATTCTGAACCTTTACATATGAATTTTAAACCCCGAAGATTAATTTTCCATCCAAAGACGACTTGTCAACAAAACCGATGAATTTTCAACCAAATAGTTCAATTTTTCATACAACGAGACTGATTTTGTCAGAACACTCAAATTCCCGAAAAAAACACTTCAACATATTCAAATTCCAAAGAAAGTGGATGCACTTTCAACAAAATAGCTAAATTTTCAACCTGCTCAGAATAATTTCCATCCAAGAAGATCAATTTTCCACCAAAAGACAAATTTGTAACAAAATATATGAATTTAAAAAAAAACAGTTGAATTGCAGAAAAAACTTCATGATAATATTGACATTTCCAAAATAATAGATGAGATTTCGAAAAAAATATGAGATTTCAACCTGCGCAGATAAATTTTCAACTAAAAAGGTAAATTTTCGACCAAAAGATGAATGCTCATCAAAATATATGAATTTCCAAGCAAATAGTGGAATATTTCAACCCATGTGACTAATTTTCAACAAAACAGTTAGATTTTTCACAGAAACAACAATGATTTCAACAACATACACATATTTTAGAGGAATGCTTAATTTTTCAAAATATATAAATTCTTAACCGAAAATTTGAATTTTTGAACCAATGAAACTAATTTTTGACTAGAAAATCACTTCAACAACATATTCACACTATTAGGCAAACAATTTTTTTATCAATAACGCTGAATTCTTAACCTACGCAGACCAATTTTCTAGAACAAAGAATAATTTCCCACCAAAAGACGAATTCTCAAAAAAATATATGAATTTTCAAGCAAACAGTTCAATTTTGAAACCAATGGGACCAATTTTATTGAAACATTCAAATGACTTCAACAACATATTTTCATTTTCAAGAGAATGGATGAACTTTCAACAGAATGAATTTTTAACAAAATCTATAAATTTTTGAACAAATAGTTAAATTTGGGAATCGATGAAACTAATCCCCCAAAAAAAACAGTCAAATTTTCGATGGAAAAAAAATTACTCAATTACCACACTTACTTTTTTAAGGGAATGGATAAACTTCCAGCAGACTAGCTGAATTTCTAACCGCCGCAGATGAATATTAAACTAGGTGAATTAGTTTTCTTCCAAAAGATAAATTCTTGACAAAAGATATAAATTAACGACAAAGAAAAATCACTTTGACCACATGTTTACATATTTTTTTTATGCTTAAACTTTAAAAGATCTAACTAGATTTTTAACTCCTATATGGATGCATTCTCAAGCAAAAAATGTATTCTTTACCAAAAGACAAATTTGAACATATTATATTAATTTTCAACCTAACAGTTGAAATTTCGAAGCAATAAGACTAATCTTATAGGATCTGTTGTATCTTTGATAAAAATTTCAAGAACGTATTTACATTTTCAAGAAAATCGAAAATTTTCAACAAAGTATCTGAATTTTCAACCTAAACACATTAATTCTTTACCACGAAGATCAATTTTCCACCAAAAGACGAATTTCCAACAAATAAGTGTAGCTTCCTTCCGATTAGTTAAACATTAAAAACCAAAAGATGGATTTTCATCATAGAAAAATTATTTTCAAGCGAAGATATGAATCTCAAATCTTTAGTATGAATCTTTAAAAAGAGAAGTTAATTTTTAACCATAAAAAAAGTTACTTACATCAAAATATTCTAATTTTCAGCCAAAGGATAATTCTCCAACAAAAAAGCGAATTTTCCATTCCGGAAGTATTCTGAAAAATATGAAGTTTGTAGTATGCCTGAATTTGCAAAACACTAAGCTTTTCGATTATTTTTCACATTTTTCAAGAAAAAAATGTGATAAAAGTTTGATCGTTCAAAGTTACCCTATTTTTGAAAAATGATTCCTCGGGGTCTAATGATTATATCAAAGAAATTTTATATAACCAAATTTTGAATCTAAGAGATGAATTCTCAATCTTGGAGATTAATTTTAAAGCATCGATATTTATTTTGATAAAAACATAATTAATATTCGAAAACAAAGTGTATTTCCGACAAATGAGTTCAAAATCCAATAAACAAGTATGTAGTTGAATTGGAAACAAAGCAGATACATTTCCAACAAAAATCTTTATTTTGCACCAAACAATTTAATAACTTGAAATGGCTGAACTTTTAGTCACATAGTTTAATTTTCAATCAAAATATTCAATGTTCAAACCCAAAATATCAACAACGGATTTTGCACAAAATAGTCCAATTTTTACAAAAAGAATCCTTTATTAAAGAAGTGAATTTTCAGCAAACAATATACAAACGAAGAATAGATTCTAACAAATAAGTGTAACTTCCTGACAAGTGGTCGAATATTTAACAAAAAAGATGAATTCCCATCTTGGAAGATACATTTTTGAGCGAAAATATGGATTTCCAACTTGTATTAGGAATCTTTTCGAAAAGAGTTCATTTTCAGAAAAAGAATCATAAATGATGAGAATGTAAAAATTCCAATAAATAAGTAGTTGAATCTGGAACCAACAGAATAAATTTTCAGTCATTAAAAAATTGATTGTCAACCAAATATTAAAATTATTTACGAAAGCAGTCAGTTTTAAACTGAATGATATTTCTTTAACAGATAAAGTGAATTTTCAACAAATAATATACACTTTTCAGCTAGATATATCAATTTTCAACTTATATTTTAAATCATTGAATAAACAAAGTTCAGAGTCTAACATATAAGAGTACCTTCCTACTAAGCAGTCGGATGGAAAGAAATCCATTTGCGTTAAAAACTAATAAGTTTCAGTCGAAGATCAAACTATTTTGTTAAGAATGATCTTTTAACGTGAATAATTTTTTTATTGGTTTAAAGTATATTTCTACCTATTTTCTAGGAAGTTAGCTTATTTTGAAACAAATCATTTTTCTCGTTGTTGGAATTTAAGAATAATTCTATTCGAAAATCCATTCACCTTGTTCAGAATTGAACTATTTTATAGAAAATTAGTTTCTTCCTACTATAAATAAATAATCCGATAAAGTAGGATTGAATTTGTTACAAATTAATGTTTTCGTTCAGGATTTGTTCAGAATGTAACTTCTTCAATCCAAAATTCAACTTTTTGGTTTCGAATTCATGCATTTTGTTGAAATTTTTTTTTCAGGATAAAATTATTTTGTTGGTAAGAAATTCATTATTTGCGATTGAAAATCAAGTTTTTTGGTACAAACCTTTTTGTTCGATCAAAAAAATTTTGATTTCAAAAATCTCATTTGAATATAATACCAATTATTACATTTTTTAACAGTAATTCATTCAAGAAAACTTTTTTGTAACAAATTCATTATTGTTTGTTTACAATTAATCATTTTTGTTCAAAATCGTTTTTCTGGAAGAAAATTCGATCATTGATTATTTGATTATTCGAACTAAAAACCTTCAACGGATCGAAATAATTTTTCAACAAAAAAAAAGTGAATTCCCAACCAGGAAGATCATTTCTTAATTAAAATTATGAATCTTTGAACAAACGAGGAACAGTTTCTAACAAATAATTGTAACTTCCTACCAAGCAGTCAAACATTTGACCAAAAAGCTAAATTTTCATCCTGGAAGATAACTTTTTGAGCAGAGGTATGAATTTTACAAAAATGATGAATCTTTTTCTTAAAAATTGAATTAACAACGAAATATTGAGATTTTCAATCAAAAAGATCAATTTTCAAATCAAATGATAAGTCTTGATAACAATAAATAATTTTTGCAAAATTAGTTCAACTTTCCACCAAGGAGTTGGAGTTTCAAGTAAAAAGGTTAATTTTCAATTCTCAAAAAATCGTCTCTCATGATTCATTGTTTAATTCAATCACGAGAATTTCCTTTCAATAAACAATACAATTTCACTTTTCCATAAGAATCTAGGGTTGGGGTCGGGGGAAGTATGATAGCCTAGGGGCGCAATTTAAGTAAAGTCGGCCCTGATTGGTAGATATAAATAGGACCTGAGAGAGGAAACTCGAAGGGGCCCACCCGGGCCCCATGGGGCCCCTCTGGGCCCTTGCTTCGTTCCACCGAATGCAACTCGCGAGGCGAAGAAATCACGATCGAACACATCGTGTGTTTTACTCCCCGTTTTATAGATAACATCCTGCTCAGGCATATTTATGATTCGACGAATAGAGGAATGGGGGCTATTGGCCCCTCAGTTATCTCAAAAATCCATTAAGGCAGGTAGATTTCCAGTGCGCTACCTATTGCACCTACAGTTTTACTATCAGAGATAATAATATGATCAGAAAAAAAACCGCTTTTGTAAATGAAAGAATTCGAGCCCTTTTTTCTTTCGTCATCCAAGAGATCTCACCAAATTACATATTAAGCCATAAAAGTATCAACTATGTCTTTTTATTGCCGTTTTAGAACCATGGAAGAAAAATGTCACTTGTATTTGAAAGAAAAATCGATTAGTTTTTAATGTTTTTTGTATTTGTAGGAACAGTTAGACTTGTTTTATTACAGAAAACTGGAAATTAAATTTATCAGCAAGAAAGTAGGGCTGATCAATTTCCAGATTGAATCATGAATCGTTAACCCAAAAGAATAATTTTTATTCAAGGAGATTAATTGTCAACTGAAGACAGGAATTTTTAGAAACATTGATCAATTTTCCACATAAAAGGTCTATGAAGAGAAGAAATTGATTAGGATAACTAAAATAAGAATCTTAGCATACTGAGAAGTGGATTGACGGACCGCACCGTAGCTCAATTGGGAGAGCACTCGTCTGGACAACGAGAGGTCCTGGGTTCGGATCCCAGCGGAGAGGGGAAGGCGGTCTCTTTTCACCAGAAGTTCTGTTTAATTTCTTGATCAAGTACAACAAATTTATGCCAAGAGTGATATTTTATCAATGAATTAAATCAGTTCTCAATATAAATGTTGAATTTCTGAAACAAAAATTTGAACCAGAAAAAAAACTATATTATGTAAAATAGGTCTATTTTGGACTAAAAACATTAGTTTTCAAATTAGATAAGGAACCTCAATCACGCCTCTTCTATCTGCACTTCAACTCTTAAGTAGATTTTTTATTGTCGGGTTAGAAACTTGCAAGAAGAATGTCACTTGTACTCGAAAGAGAAGCCGAATAGTTTTCAACCTTTTTCGAAATCGAATTTTTAAGCGAGAAATACTAATTTACAATCAATTACAACAAATTTCTGCCAGAAAAGATGAATTATCAACAAATCAAATCAATTCACAATATAAAGTTAATTCTTGAAAAAGAAAATTTTTACTAGGTAAGAACCAATTGATGAACCTCTAACAAATAACATTTTGAATTCTTCACGAAATAGTTAAATTTTCAGTTGAAAAAATTAATTTTCTATAGGGAGGTAATGCTCATTATTGGAGTGGAAAAAGTAATTTGAAATTTATAAAAATTAATCTTTACCACAAGGGAATCGAGTTATATGTTAAAGAAGGAAATTTTTAAATCAAACAATAAGGTTCTCAACCAAATAATTCACTTTGCAACCACAGACAATGAATTTTTTACCAAGAACAATAGTTTCCTCCAAAAAAGACAAATTTGTCAACAAAACACATGAATAAGTTATTTGATCGAAAATTCATCTTTCTGCCATGAAAGTTCAACAATTTCGTTTACACTTTTTCACTCGACGGTAAAATATTTGGTTAAAAATTTATCCCTATGGTTAGAAAGCCGATCCCTCTTGGTAGGAAATTCGATTTTTTTTCGTCTTTTGAGGTTTAAACTTTTTTGTTGGTTAGATCTTCTACAAGAAGGAAGACCACTTCTACGTTTGGCCACACGGTTGAGGTGTGAGCTTCTTAGGAAGGAGAGGAGGAGAAGAGAAGAAGAAAAGGAGAGATGAAACGAAAGAGAGATAAAGAGGAGAAGGGAAGAACTGAGGAGAGTGTTAAGAGAAGAAAAGAGTTAGGAGATGAAGATAAGAAGAGAAGAAAAGAGTTAGGTGAAGACAAGAAAAATCTAGTAAAAAGAGACGAAAGTTAGGAGAATATAGAAGGAGGGAAAAAAAAGAAGGAAGTGAAGAGAAGAGAAGAACAGAAGGGGAAAAAAAGAGAGTCAAGAGACAAGGGGAAGAAAAAAAAAATAAGGAGAGTTAGGAGAAAACGAGAAGAAAACATAAATGAAAGGAGAAAATAAAAAAGGGAAGAGAAGAAGAGAAAAAGATAATAAAAGAAAAAGAGACTAAAGAGAAGAATAGTATAAGAGAAGGAGAGGAGAGATTTGGGAGAAGAAAGGAGTTGAGAGAAGAAGAGCAACAGAGAAGAAGAGGAGAAGAGGTGGAGAGAAGAAAAGATAAGAAGAAAAGTAAAGAATAGAAAAAGAGAAGAGGAGAAGAAGAGAATAAGGGGAAGAGTATAAGAAAAGGAACGGAGAGATTCAAGAGACGAAAGGAGTTAAGAGAAAAAGAACAGAAGAGAATAAGAGAAGAAAAGGAGAAAAGAAGAGAAAAAGAGGAGAAGAGAAGAAGAGTTAAGGAGAGCAGAAAAGAATAGAAAGAGGAGAAAAGGAGGAGAGAGTTAAGAGAAGAGTAGAAGAAGAGAAGGGCACGAGAGATTTAAGAGACGGAAGGAGTTGAGAAAAGAAGAGCAGTTGGAAGAAGAGAGTTAAGAGAAGAAGAAAAGAAGAGAGGAGAGGAGGAAAAGATCAAAGGAAGAGAAGAGAAGAAGAGATTTGAGAAACAAATAGAAAATGAGTGTTAAGAGAAAAAGAGAAGTAGAGTACAGAAGAGAGAAATAATAGAAAAAGAGAGGGAAAGAAGAAGAGAGTTAAGAAAAGAGTAAAGAGAGAGAAGGAGAGGAGAGATTTAAGAGAAAAAAAGAGTTGAGAGAAGAAAAGCAGATAAAAGAAGAGAGTTAAGAGAAGTAGAGGAAAAGAGAATACGAGAGGAGAAGAAAAAAAAGGAGAAGAGATGAAAATAAGAAGAGAGTTGAGAGAAGAGTAGAAGAATGTAAGGAAAGGAGAAATTCAAGGGACGAATGGAGCTGAGAGAAGAAGAGCAGAAGAGAAAACGAGAGTTGAGAGAAGAAGAGAGTTAAGAGGAGTAGAGGAAAAAGAGACGAGAAGAGAAAAAAAGAAAAGAAGAAAAGAGTTAAGAGAAGAGTAGAAGAATGTAAGGAAAGGAGAAATTCAAGAAA
>WSXT02003999.1:0-14982 GCA_011762715.2 Neuroterus valhalla
AAATTTACTTACTATACTTATTAATAAGTTACATTATCCATACAAAAATTATCAAACATTAAGGAAAATGAATTTACAACTCAGAAGAACTTTCAAAATTGTTGAAACTTTAACAAACTATATGAATTTTCAAGCCAAGAAAACGAATGTTCGAAGATGAATTTTAAACGAAAAAGTTCGATTTTCAAACGAAAACCTAACAATTGAAATGAATTTTGAACAAAAAAAAGATGCCATTAAAAAAATGGAATCTTAACAAAATAATAAAAACTATATAAAAGATGTGAGTTCTCAAAAAGAGAAGACGAGTTTTTTTAATACAAATTTTTTTTAGGATACATTTTTAAAAAGTGAAGTGGAATTGAAAAAAAATATTGTGAACCAATGAATATGATTTTTCATACCCAAAGAATGAATTCGTAATAAATTAATTATATTTTCGACTAAAAAAGATAACTTGAAAAATAATTTATCGGCGAGAAACCGATAAATTCCACAGAATAGTCGAATTATTAACAAAATAGTTATATTTTCAGCGAAATAGTTACATCTTTAGTAGAAAAGTTTATTATTCAAATGAAAAGATTAATTTACTAGCAGTTGTGTTTCCAACACACCAACTTTGAATAAAATAGTTGAAACCTCTACCAAAAATATGAATTTTCAACCAAATACTTAAATTTTCGACCAAAAGGTTAAATATTCATAGTATAAAGGATGAAATTTCAATTGAAAATATAATAGGTTATTTATTTATTAGGAAGTTGGTTTCCATTAATTAAAAAGGTCTATCCAACAATATTCGAATTTTCAATTAAGGAGGAAGGATTTGTAACTCCATATTTTAATTTTCTACCATAAATATGAATGTTTGACAAAATTGTTATATGTTCAATAAAAATATGAATTTTAAACAAAAAAGTTAATTTTCAACCGAACAGTTAAACTTAAAAAAAAAGAAATCTTCAAACTACAGTAAAGAACTAGAAAAGTGGAATTTTCGCCTATAAAAGATCAATCTTCAACAAAGAAGAATAACTTTAATTTATAAATGCAAATTTTTATTGAAGCACATGAATTTTCATGTAAAAAATATAAATTTTTAACCAAAAAGATAAAGTCCCAATTTAAATGATCAAAATTCACAACAACAAAAAATTTTGTGAAAATAGTTCAACATGCAACCAAATAGTTGGAATTTCAAGTGAAGAAAAGATTTTTCAACTAAGAAAATAAATTTATTACCAAGAAGGGTAAATATTCGACAAAACACTTGCATCGTCCTTCAAGTATAATTTTCAAGCGAAGAAGGCAAATTTTCAGAATGCACTTCAATTTTTCAAATTGACAATTGATATTTTCAACAACAAAGTTTTTCTTCCATACAAGAAAAATGAATTTTTAATAAGAAACAAAAAACGAATTTCCAATAAATCATACAAATTTTTAGACTAGGGAAGAAGGCTCACAATAAAGTTGAATCTTTAATAAAAAAGCTGAACCTTAAACAAAATAGATGCATTTCAAGCTTTTGAGACAAGGATTTGGAGTACAGTTCAATTGTCGAACCGGCAAAATAAATTTTGAACAAAAAAGTTAATTGACAATCAAGAAAGATGAATTTTCAATCCAGAAGACAAAATTTTTGACGAATCAGTTGAAT
This sequence comes from Neuroterus valhalla, assembly GCA_011762715.2. Taxonomy (NCBI): domain Eukaryota; kingdom Metazoa; phylum Arthropoda; class Insecta; order Hymenoptera; family Cynipidae; genus Neuroterus; species Neuroterus valhalla. The sequence continues at coordinate 1,664 of WSXT02003999.1, forward strand.
TTTTTACCAAAAAATATGAGTCACAAAATAGATGAATTTTAAAACAATAATATGAGTTTCCTATCAGATGAGTTCAACTTTGTAAGACAATATAGTTCGATCTTCAAACAAAAATATAGATTGCCAAAAATATTGTTGAATGTTCAACCAAAAAAATGGATTTCCATGAAAAGTCCATTTTTATCCGAATAGTTTAATTTTGAACTGAACTGAGGAACCTGGAAAAAATGAATAAACAAAATAGAATTTCAGACCATCAATGACAAATTTCTTATCAAAAAGATCAACTTTCCTCCAAAAAAAGAGTTTGCGATAAAACGCATGAATTTTCATCTAAAGAAGTATTATTTATTTTAAATTTTCAAGAGAAATTTAGTAAAAGAAGCATGGTAGACAAAGTGAGATTACTAAAAGAAAAATTATAATATCGTGTATATGTATAGCCTGATAAAAAAATATAATTGAATGACTCAATACTTTGATAATAAAATTAATAAACTCTGAAAACAAAGTTGAGTCGTCAGTTAATCCATTTCAGAGGTTCTACAGAGCTCTAATTGTTCTCAAACCTAAATACACTTGGAGTCTCTACTTGCGGCTGTTTATAAAAGAAAAAACAAAATGAGTGAAAAAAAGAGTTTCATGCTCGTTTTACGGCGAGTGTTGCCAGAAACCGTTTTTTTTTAAACCCCATCAAACCGCCTAGAAGTATAAGCGTGAGATCACTCAGATCGTAAAAATTGTCGGGGCCTTTAAAGATCCTGGCAGTTGCGCCCAAAAATTCAACAGGTCGCTCGTCAAGTAAAAAAAAAACAACAAAGAAATGATTAAAGTACTTCGAGAAACGACTTCATATTTTGTCTAGGACTTAAAGTCACTACTGTCAAAGCCATGCCGAAATCAAATTAGTTTCGCCTTACTACAATCATTACAGTATTTAACATTTTTCAAATTTCCCGCCAATATTTGACCAGGACCACTTCCACGTATAATTCCTATGCGTTATTTATTTATTATATTTTTAATAATGTTTATCAATTCATTTATTGGAAAATATCACATCGATAGCGTACTCTGCGCGCGCTTAGTTTCTTGCACGTTTTTTTTTTTAGAACAATTGAACTTCCAAAAAAAAAAAAAAAAAGTTTTTAACTAAGAAAGATGAATTTGGAACCAAACAAGATAACTAAAACAATATTGTTGGATTTTTAACAAAATGATTATATTGATAAAAAAATTTATTTTCAACCTACAAAGATGAATTTTCATCCAAATAGTCACCTTTTTGAGCGAAGAAGATTATCCAGCTAAAAACAGTCGAATTTCGAATCTGATAGTTAAAGTTGTCAGCCAAAAAGCAAATCGTTTAAAAGATAGTTTAATTTTTAAGCTGGCGAAATTAATTTTTAAGGAAGAAGTTACTAACAGTACAGTTCCTTTTTTTCACCAAAAAGGATTGCTTCAACTGAAAATTCGAATTTTCAACCAAATAATCGAACGTTCAAGAAAAGAAATGCATTTTTAACAAAATATTCGGTTGTTCAACCCAATAATGAAATTTCGATTGAAAAAACCCAGATTTTTCATCACGCTGTTGAAATTTCAAAGCGGCATTAGGATTCTTACAAAAAAAAATTCCAAACAAGAAAAAATATTTTTTATTAGAATAGATAAATTTCCTGTTCACAAGGATGAATTTCAAACCAAAAGAGATGAGTTTAACGAAATAATTTGAATTTCAACAAAATAGTTGAATTTTTATCCTAGAATATTAATTAATAGTCGATTTGAAGAAATTTATTTTTTACCAAGGAGCAATTTTCGAACAAATAGTTGAATTTTCAACTTAACAACATAAGTTCGAATCTCAATTTGCAAATATAGGTACTCTTGAATAAACCTCTGAATTAAAACATGTTCTAAAGATATTCTTTTAAAAAGGTTTAAAATTAAATAATTCTAATTTCTAATTAAAATTTTTGGAATTGACTGTGGATTCAGCATATCAAGAAAAATATTTCATTCAAAATAAAATAATTTATGAACGAAAACATACAAAATTAGACATTTCAAATTGAAACTCCGGAATAAAACAATTCCCAATGAAAACATCTCAGGGCGGGGACCTAGAAAATGGATAATAAACATCTAACCTGTTTTTATTCGAATTTTGAATCCAAGCCAAAAAGGCGAATTATCATAAGAGAGTTGAATTTTTTACCGAAAAGATGAATTTCCAACCAAGAGGGACGAATTCTCTTCCTGAAATAACAAGTGTTAAACAAAAGAGTCAAATTTTCGAAAAATTTTTGAATTTGAAGAGACTCGTTATATTTCTTACCTACGAAGATAATTTTCCAACTCATTGGTCGAATTACTTAACAAAAGACAATAAAGTTTAAGCAAAAACGATCAAATTTCCAAGCCAAGAAGACGAACTTTTTTGGAGACTGTTCAATTTTCAATCCCAAAGGACGTATTTGCTATGAGAGAAATAGAAATATCCGGAAAACAGTCAAATTCTGCACAGAAAAGAATAATTTTTCATCCAAAACCTTTTTTTTCAATCAAATAGATGATTTTCGACCAAAAAACGATCAATTTTGAACAGGAAATGGATACTTATATTTTTATCAGGGGAAGTTAATTTTAAATGAAAAAAAAAAAAAAAAATTATTCTGAAAAAAGTAGTTTAATCTCCAACCAAATTGTAGAGTTTTAAAACGAAGGACATGAATTCTGAATTAGAACTATCATAGTAGACTTTTCAATTGATATGAAATAACTTCCCATGTTGAATTCGTTTATCAGGTTCAGGATTCATCTCGTTTGGTTGAAAATTTAATTATTTTTTCGAAAACACAACTTTTTCTCCAAAGTCAGCTTTTTGTTGAAAAATTTGACAATTTAGTTGAAAAGTGAACAGATTTTTTAAAAATCAATCTTTTCGTTTCAAGATTGATCTCCCCGGTTAGAAATAGCTTAATTTTTTATTCGAAATTAATATGTTCAATTGACCTTTCTTGAATAAAACCTCAACCATCTGGTTGAAAAATGATCTTCTTTCATTAAAAATTCCAACATTTGGTGACTTTTTAAATTATTATTCGTCTTTTTGATATAAAATCAATCCTTTTTGTTTGAAAAATATTTTTTAGGTAAAAAAAAAATTAAATCAATTAAATATCAAATCTTTCAGTTGAAATTTCATCTTTTCATTTGAGAAATTGATCTTCTTCAGTAAAAACTTCCAGTATTAAGAATCTGGTAGAAAAATCATCCTTTTCCATAGAAAATTCCAACATTTGGTAGAAGAATTGTTGAATTATTTTAATGTTCAAATTTTTTTCATAGTATAAAATTGATCCTCTTGGTTGAAAAATCACCTTTTAGACTGGGGATTTAACTGTATTTGGTTGAATGTTGAAGTCATTTGTTAAAAATGTACCTTTTGTTGTTTTAAATTTTGTTGTTTCTCATCAGGGATTTCAATGGCTGTTTAAGAGAATATGAATTCAATTATTAATCCATCTTTTTTGCTACAAAATAATCTTGATTGGAAATAATATTTCAAATTGAAAATTAACTATATTTGGTTGCATGTTTAACCCCTTTGTCAGAAATTTATTTATTCTATTTAATATTCACAGCTTCAGTTAAAATTTTATCTCTTCGTGAAAAAAATTGATCATTATTAGTGAAAACTTCTATTAGTTAAACCCTAAATTACCTTATTAAACCTTATTATTATTATTATTATTATTATGATTATTATTATTATTATTATTAAACCTTAAGTTAAATTAGTCATTAGTTCTATTAGTTATTTATTAAAAACTATTAGTTAAAAATGTATTCTGATTTTATTTGAAAGCTCATCTCTTTGGAAGTAAATTAAACTATATTGTTGAAAATGTACCTTTTTGTTGTTGTTGTGAATTAATTTCCTTGAAGGCAATTGCAACTATTCCATTTTTTTCTTAGAAGCCGATCTCTTTTATATTATTATAAATCTTAAAAAACAATTATGCTAGTATTTATCGATTTCTGACAAGTGAATTTTGAGGTTAGAAGCTTGATTACAAGTGCCCTGTGTAGAATTCATTCAATTCATCTTACCTGATACAAAGTAGTATAGGCAAATTTTTGTATTTTTTATCTGCGACTGACTTGAAGGACTTCGTTTATTGCACAAAGATTTGGCGCAGTTCACTGTACTTAATTCTGAGTGCGCTCCTCAAGGCATTCGGCCATTTTGTTACCAATTTGCTAATACTTATTGTCATTGTGAATTGGAATTGGACATTGACATTGTCAATAACCCTTTTTTCCGTGTAATTAGTTAAACACTCATTAAGTACATTTTTTACTTATTTCAGATTTGGGAAGTAAACGAGTGAAGAAAAAGAAGAGCAGGGTGTCCAAGAGGATTAATTTCAATGCAAAAATAACAGGCTACATAGGAGAGACACTAACGACTTACAAGCACGCATCATTGCGTTGCATCCTCTTGTGCTCGTGTCAGCTCGTGTGTTTGTAACTAGTGAAAAATTGCTGCTAGTCGCGTGCTCCGACCCCCTTCTATTTTTGCCACGTGGTGCATACTTGGACACGTGACTGTTACCTATTGCACAATTTACGAGTGCATTCGCCTGTGTTGCACTTCGTGACCATTTTCTTCCTTTATCCATAGGAAAACCTTAAAAAATTATCTGTTTTCATCTTCAAATAAATTCCAATCTCCCTTATTTCTTCATCCCCTCCCCTCTTACGGTTTAAGAGTCTTTAAATAATGAATGAGAGACAGAGAGAGAGAGAGAGAGAGAGAGAGAGAGGGGGGGGGGGGAGAAAAAGTACAGTTATAAAAGGTACAAGATTGAATGGAAAGGATTTTAAGGAAGGTGTACAAGATGTGCTAGATAGGATAAATGTGAAGGTTCTGATAGAAGAAGTAAAGAGTATAGGAAGGGATGATGAAAGAAGCAACAAAATGGCGTTAGTATAATTGAAGAATAGGGAAGATAGGAGAGATCTTATGTTGAAGAAAAGGCAGTTATATGGGAGTGAACAGAGAATAAAAAGATGATGGGACATGGGAACAAAGGAATATGCAGTATAAGTTAAGAAAAATAGCGTTAGAGGGGAAACAGAACGGAAAGGAAACGTGGGTCAAGCACGGGAAAATAATGGGATTGGGATGAAGAGACAGAAAAGTTATATAAGAGTGCGGTGTTGGGGAACTCGTAAAGAAAGGAAGAGAAGAGGGGGGAAAAAGAAGTAGTAAAAAGTAAAAAAAAAGTAAACGAAGGAAGGGGTGCATGAAAAATATGTTACTGGAATGTAGTAGAATTGGAGAGAAAGGTAGAGAATTTATGAGAAATTTGGAACAGTGGGAGGTGGTAGTGATGATGGAAACGTGGCTGAATGAAAAGGGATAGGAAAGAGTGAGGGGAAGTTTACCAAGAGGACAGTTGTCAGTTTCAAAATTCAAAGAGTAGGAATAGGAAAGGCAGAGCAATGGAAAGGATTTATGGTAGAAGAGATAAAGATGGGGAGAGAAAGATGGGAGATAGTGGAAGTGTATGCAAACGGGAGATGCAGGAAAAATATAAGGAGACAGAAGAACTGATGGAAGAAAATAAAGAGGAGATCAAGCTTGTATAGGGGGAGATTTGGGAAATGGCGGAACTTAGGAGAGAAATGGGAGGAAGTTTGGGAAAACTTGGAGTAAAGGATGCAGAGTCTAGAGCAACAACTAGAGAAGCAGGAAGTGCCAAAGAAAAGAGTGGAGGAGCTAGAAAGTAGGATGGAGAGAATGCGAAACGCAATCCAGAAAGAAGAAAGGGGAGAGACGAGAAAGGAGGATGGGAATCAGGAAAGGTTGAGAAAAATAGAGAGGAGAATGGAAAGGGGTGAGAGGGAGGAAAGAAGGAGCAATATTGTGATAAAAGCTATACGATTTGAGGAAAGGGATTTGAAGGAAGATGTACAAGATGTGTTGAATAGGATAAATGCGAAGGTACTGATAGAAGAAGCAAAGAGTATGGGAACGGATGATGAAAGAAGGAACAAAATGGCGTTAGTGAAATTGAAGAACAGGGAAGATAAGAGGGAGGTTATATTGAAGAAAAGGCAGTTATATGGTAGTGAACAGAGAATAAAAGATGATTGGACACGGGGACAAAGGAATATGCAGTATAAGTTAAGAAAAATAACAGAAGAGGAGTAAAAGAAGAGAGAGGAAACGTGGGTCAAGCATGGGAGAAAAAAATACGAGATATATGGTGGGATTGGGATAAAGAGACAAAAGAGTTAGTAAAAAGTGCAGTGTCGGGGGACTCGAAGAGAAAGGAAGAGAAGAGGGGAATAAGAAATAGTAGAAAGAATATTGAAAAAGGAAACGAAGGAAGGACGCTCATCGACTACGTGATAGTTGACGACGATATCACAGAGAAGTTCAAGAAACTAGAGGTAGGAGAATGTATAGATTCTGATCACTTTCCAATAAATACTGACGATAGAGGGTGATAAAAGTACTGAAGATAAGGTAAAAAGGAAATAAAGGCAAAAAGAAGAGGAAGAGGGGATTGGTCAATGGAAGGAAAAGAGCAATTAGAAGACAAGCTGAAGGATGTAAAAATGGGAGAAGGAAATGTAAATTAAGGGATGGGAATAATGATGATGGAAGAAATAAAAGAGTGTTGCAGGGAACAAGAAAGAAAGAAGTCAGTGGGGCAGGCAGCGGAAATGTATGGGATGAGGAATGTGAAGAGAAAAAGGAGAAAGTGAGAACAGAACTAATAAGATGGGGGAAAGGAAAAAGTAGTGGAGATGAATATAGAAGGAAAAAGAAGAATATACTGAGATGTGTGATATGAGAAAGTGGAGGAAAACTGGAGGTTTGAAGAAGAGTCAGAGAAGGCTAGAACAGAAGAAGAGGTTTGGAAAGTAGTAAATGAAGAGAGAAAAGAGAGAAAAAAGAGGAAAAGGGTAAACCAGGATATTGAGATGGTACAATGGGAAAAGTATTTCATGGTTCTGCTAGGAGGGGTAGAGAATAAAGTTAGGAAGAGCGGAAGAGAGGGAAGGACTGGGCATAGATAATGTGCAGTAGGGTAGGGAGAGGAGAGGCTCTTATCCCCTCTCCCATCCTGAATTTCACCACCCTATTCCGTTTACTTCGTTTTTCAGCTTTTTCAAGTATCTTTCCTTTCCTTGCCTTGCATTTAACTTTTCCTCTATCTTGGGAATTGGTTCAAATGGTTAAAGAGAAAAATCCTGGTGTTTACGATGTTTAGAGTTTGGACCTGTACTTGGACCTAGGTTAAAATATGATAGGTCCATGTCCTCAAAAAATGCCCCTTAGGGTAGGGGGGGGGGGGGCAGCTCTCGTAATTCGCCGGATCGTTCAGTTATGCAAACTGGTAATCCAATGCAATCTACCTGTAATCCAAGAAATTCACTTGGGATCCAGGGTAATCCGAATATTCTTTGTAATCTACTCTTAATTGAGAGAATTCCAAATAATCCTGAGTACTCCTACAGTAAACCAAGTAGTCACGTATAATGAGGATAATCAGCTTGTGCTTAGGAAGGGCATCCCAAGGGCATCACCCAGGGCATTCCAAACATTCAAGATAATCCAGAGTAATCCAATTGGGATTTGGAGCATTCCACTTGTAATTCACGATAATTCAATCCAATATACTGGAATATTAGGTTATCCAGGTAAACCGATTCCAATCCGACAAACTCGAATAATCTAGCCTAAGGAAATCGTAATCCAGCCTAAGAAAACGTAATCCAGAGTTGAACACCCTTAATCTAGTAAAACTCACATTTGATTCGAAGTAATCTGATTGCAGTCCTCAGCACTCCAAGTAATCTCAAGAAATCTACTTGTAATCCACAGCAATATAATATTCCACCGGAATCCGCTTGTTATTATTCCTGTTGATTTCTTTGTAATCTAGTGTAATCAAGAACAATCCACGTGTAATTTACTGTTCCAAAGTAAGTCGTGGTGATACAGTGTGATATTAGGTAATCTACTAGTAATGGTTATATAATCTAGTGTAATGGTTGTAATCGACTTGTATATTGGAATAATCCATATTCCATAGTCATTCAGCTGAATCTAAGTATTCGAAATAGTTCGGGTTATTCTACTTGTTATCCAGAGTATTCCACTCATAATCTGCCAATATCCATCCCAATCGATTTGAGAATCAAGTAATCAAAGTAATCTACCTCCAATCTGGAGTAACCCAAATAATCCACAGTAATCTAATTGTAATCCAGAACTAGGTACCTGTAATTCACCAGAACTTAGTTGCCATCTAGAGTAATCCACTTGTAGTTGACAGCATTTTGAGAAATATGGAAAAATACAAATGTAATCTGAATCTATTTACTTGCGATCTGCCGTACTTCTTGAGGATTCGAAGTAATCCCAGTATTTCTGATAATCTAAGCAATCTACTCGTAATCCACGTTGATGTCTTTGTAATCTAGAGCATTATACTTATGGTCCAGTGTAATCCAGAAAAATCTACTTGTATTCGATCGTAATCGGGTGTGAACTCTATTGTAATCCACTGTGACCCAGGACAATCCACATGCAATCGAGTGCAATCGGTTGTAAACTCCCTTGTGATACAGTGTAATCCAGGACAGTCCACATGTATTCGAGTGTAATAGCGTGTGAAATTTCTTGTAATCCAGTGTAATCCAGGACAATCCACATGTAAGCAAGTGTAAATTTTCTTGTAATCCAATGTAATCCACTTGTAATCGAGTCTAATTGGGTGTAAACTCTCTTGTAATCCACTGTAATCCAGGACAATCTACATGTAATCGAGTTTAATCGAGTATAATCGGGTGTAAATTTCCTTGCAATCCAGTGTAGTCCAGAACAACCCACATGTGATCGAGTTTAATCGGGAGTACATTCTCTTGTAATCCAGTGTAATGCAGGTCAATCCACATGTGATCGAGTGCAATCGGGTGTAAGCTCTCTTGTAATACAGTGTAATCCAAGTTTATTATAAATAATAATCAGGCTGAGTCGAAAAGTATGATCCGAATGTAACTCGAAGTATTCCGATTGTAATCCAATAGTTATTCGCGATAATCCACGTGCGATGAGAGTCATCCACTCGTAATCGAAGTAACCTTGATTCATATAGTTCAATTCTACGGTAATTTACTTGTGACTCGTAATAATCCATAAATCCATCCTGATCTACTTGTACAACGGAGTAATTCAAGTAATCCTTAATAATCCGCTGGTAATCCAAGTATTCACGTATAATGAATATGACTGACTTGTATTCGAAATTCGGAGCAAAGCGTCTGTGATTCAGCATTATCCCCTTTCATTCAGAATTACCCAAGTAATCCACGGCAACCCGCTCGTTATCCATCTGGATATCCTTGTAATCCAGGGTATAATACTTGTTGTACAGTATATTCAAGAACAATCCACTTGCTATTTACATGTAATTAAGAATAATTCAGATAATTTTGCATAATACACTTGTAACTCGAACTGGTCCACCTGTTATCCAATGGATAATTGGAGTAATCCACATGCAACATAGGAGTCATCAACTTGCGATCCACCCGACGTAGATTATTATAGTTTTATTCGCAGTAACTTCTGATTCAAAATAATAAAAAAATTCAGCCCGATCCACTTGTATCTCAGAGTAATTCACGTTTATCCTCAGGTTTAGCTAATAATCCATACGCTCAAGTGTAATGGGCGTAATCAACTTTTTTTCGGAATAACCGACTATTCATCAAGAGTCATCCAAGTAATCAAAATAATACGGATAAAACACTTGTGATGCAGAATATTTCACTTCTTATCACCAAAATCGATTCCATTCGATGTGATTTCAAAAAATTCAAGTAATCCACTTCCAGTCAGAAAAAAATCAAATTATTCACATTTATAAAATTGTAATCCAGAGGAAACCACCTATAATCCAGCATAACGTACTCGTCATACAGAGTAATACACTTGTAGGTCGCAGTATTTTAATTAATCCAAAAAAATCCACTTATAATCTATAGCAGTTTATCCATAATCGACTGTTATTAATCGATGATTCACTCTTCATCTTCTAACAAATCAAAGTAACCTTCTTACTTTGGGATAATCCACTTGGGATTCAAGCCACTAAAAGTAATCCAGGTTACTTGAGAGCAGGCTACTTGTAATTCAGCGTCATCAATTTATGATTAGGAATTACTCAAACAATGTAACCTTATTCACATTAAATCAGTCTAATCCATGGCAATCCACTTGTAATCAAGTGTAATCCATTTGTCAGTCCTTGCCACTTCCTTGACACTTCTCATCCAGCGAAAGGAGTTGAGAAAGTTGATGGTAGAAGCAGAAAATGCAAATTAGAATTCAAATGCAAGAAGGGGAAAACGAGTAGGTAAAGAGTAGGGGAAAAAGGGATGGGCCTATGAGAAAGTCCGGTAATAAACGGAGAGGGAAGGAAATTACTGAATACGTTGGAGGAACTGAGACAATTCATCCCAAACAGGAATATAGAGGGGCATGTGAAAAAGGAGTACACTCATACAGTGGGAAAGAGGAAACAGTAATGGACTATGTTCTTGTTAACGATAGGGTAAGGGAAAACATTATACGGCTAGAAATGAGGGCGGGGGGAGGGGTATCGAGATTCGAACCATCTCCTATTGATTGTGAGAGTAGAAGAAGGAGAAGAGATGGACAAGAACAGCTAATATGTATGAGATGTTTGTATAAAAGGAATGGAGGAGAGGGAAGGATAACAAGAGGATGTCAAAATAATATTAGGAGAGTAGAGACTAGGAGAAGAATGAATGTAAAAGGTTGAAAAGGCTAGAGGAGTGTAAAAGAAGGATGAGGGAGTGTACGGAAGAGAACAAATTAGGATAAGAGATGGGAGAAAATTTTTCTGGAAAAGACGTGATGTGATGAAATTATGTAAACCCTTAGGAGAAAAATTATAAATAAAGAGAGTACTTATTATATAGAAAGATTGGGAGGATTTGAGAGGAACTTGTACAAGGCGTGTTTTTCTCTCCTCTCTAGAATCATGAAATTTCTTTGTCAGAGGGGAAACCAAGATCACCTATTGGTAGGTAACATTGGACCGGAACAAGTTTCCCCTTGGCTGAGATCGACGTCGACGCTGTCATTAAACTCCTCGTTAGAGGAGTCAACTCAACCATTCGACCAAACCCGACCCAACTATGTTCGACGGAGCACAACTCGTGATTGGTTACATTACCGATACGCGCGTCTCATGTCATGGTGACGCTGTTACTCTAGTCGTGGTGAATTTTCTGATATCCACCCTTCGGAGTCCAACATACTATTCCTATGTACTACAAAACTTCCAGATCCTTTCCTTAGTTATTTTCATCACTTTATCAATAAATATTTTGATTGATGATTTTCCCAGTTGAATTAGTGGTCTGATTGCTCTATAATTAGGAAAGCCACCTTTATGACCATTTACTTGTAGACTGGCATAAGAATCGCTATGCTCCAATCATTTGGAAATTCACCGTTCACAGCACACATATTCAATTATTTACTTGGCCATACAAATGAGTTTTGCCACCTCTATTAGGCATTTTATCAGTGATACCCTCCACAGCAGCGGCCTTAATAATTTTCATTTTTTTTCAATTATGGATTTAATATTATGAAGCCTTCGATATTGATTCTAATTTCGCCATCTTTTACAACCGGATTGTCTGATATATCGTCTTTTGTGCAGCCGTCGATATGTTCCGTGGACTGACCTCCATACAATTTCTTGAAAAAGTCACTTATACCATCTTTTACTCCGTCCGAATCCCACATCATTCCATCATCATCATCATCATCATTCCCAATTCCGACTACATCAGCGAGAACAGTGCGTGTGGGGTAAAGTAAAGTATGCACATGCATATAGTCTGACAAAGTGTACTTTGTCTGCTTGGTCCATAGGATGTGTGACAGGAGCTTTGTCGTTCTTCGTTCTACAACTTTTTGGTCTCCCTAAACCTTTGATTTCCTGAAGGTCCGGAGTCGACGTAACACAATTTTCCTGAAATCATCTTCGCCAAGATTAGAGTTTCGTTTTTCTCGCTTATTTCTTTTGCTTAAGCCTCTTACCAAGAACGATCTGCTTTAGGGACACGACTTTATGCTTCTGTACCGAGCACTCTCAGATAAGATACATAACAATTTTGGCCAAACCACAATTTGTACGGGGTTCTTCTCGTTCCTTGTCCAATTATGACTCGGTGCATCGATTACACTGCGGTTAAATCACTATGCTCCAATCATTCGGAAATTCACCGTTTACAGCACACATATTCAATTATATACTCGGCCGCACGAACGTATTTTGCCACAGTTTTGTTAGAAGATCCTCAGCTAGTTACATCGAACTAGCAAGTTTGACCCACCATCAGCAAGGTGAAAAACCCACCATCTGCACACTATTTTTTCCTTTTTCGTATAATGAAACTCCAGCTAAAAAGCCTTCTGTAATTTTGGCCAAGTCAATCCTCGTAGTAGATGAATTAATTGCTTATCATTTTTAACAGTTGAGAAAACTCTTTTCTCATATGCCCTTCTTGATGAGATTGATAACAAGTGATCATCTTCTTGGAATTTTCCTTCTACCTATCTCCTCTTTTCAAAATAGAAGCTCAGTTTTAACAAGAATATCCTATTTAACGATAGTTTCTTCAATGAGCAACAATTGCTGTTTCAATATTCCCTGATATTGATTATTTGTTGCAAAAGCTAAGTTACATGAGTGTTTGAAATACTCATAATCAGATGGAATATCATTAATAATTTTTGCAATGATAGAATCTCCTCAAAAATTTTTACCAAGAGCATTGGATTTTTTACGAATACATTGAAACCACTCATATACGTCGATACAGTCATACCTGGATTTTCGTAAGCGTAGTACCCCCCTCTCTGAACATCGCCAATGTATAAAAGCTAGAATTAATAAAAATGACCCCTAATATTAAAGACTACCCAATGAAAAAAGTAAGATGCAAAAGCATTGAAATCAGTACAGAATCAATATGCAAGGAAACCTTCACACTGTTAATCTTGACATTGTAAGAACAAGTATGTTGACTTTATCTATTCTCATCCGCAGGGAAAAGAGTTGACGCTTTGATTAATCGTAGTGGAATGAACAATTCTTGGTTGAAAAATTCGTGGGATGCTGTACAAGAAACAACCTTTCTCATGTTGAAAATAATGTTCGTCACATCATAAAACATCATAA
>WSXT02004010.1:0-29880 GCA_011762715.2 Neuroterus valhalla
ATATGTATTATTTTATCAGTAACTGAAATCATAAAATAGCTGCCTAAATATAACAATTTCATGTGTACACTACTTAATTACTGATTTAATAAGAATATTTTTACACCAGTATACGAGGACGGTAAACCAGTGGGAATTCATCTGCACAGTAACGATCTGATGATACGTCTAGGAATGAATTTCGCCATATATGAGGACGGGTTTCACGCGTATATTTTGCTGCCAAGAAGAGAATAACCCTGATGGCCAAATCTTTGAGAAATTTTATAAAGGAATATGTACTAAAAGAAGTTGAGAACCCAGATTTTTCCGCAATGTTTCAGAGCTATCAAGGCAGACATAGCAGCAGAGCTCTTTACAAAAAGTGGAAGTTTCCGAATGAACCAGCATGAACCATGCAGCGGAAAATGAACTGAAATATTATTTTACTCCAAAAATTATGCAAACTTCCTTGATCAATTAAAAAAAATATCTTTACAACACGGCATCAAAAAAAATGAAGACAACGTGGAGGACACAAGAAAAGACTTCATAAATATTGCGCCTCATGCATTCGTCGATCAAAAGAATGTTTGATCAAATATTTGATGTTCTTCTCAAGATTGTTTCTTATTTGGTTTTAAAATACTGTTTGTACGAGAATCTTTTCAAATATTCGAAATATAATTCATCAATGTTAAAGTTTGTTATTTCTTATCAAACTTGTGCCAACCGACCACACCTATCCACACATACCACTATATCATAGGCTAAGAAGTATCACTGAATCGTATCGCTTGACTTACTAGTTTTTTGGAAATTTTTCGTTTGTAATTTTTTGTTTGCATTAACTGTGAATTCTTCTTTTCTAATAAAGTATCATTTTAGTTGAATTTTGTCTTTTTGGTTGAGAAATTTGTCTATTTTATTGCAAGTTTGACTGTTTTGTTGATTATTTTCCTTTTTGGGTTGAGAATTAGAGTATTTTGGTAAGGAATTAAACTCTCCAATTGAGATCTACCTTCTCGGTTGAAGATTTAGATGCGTCTTGCAAAATTATTATTCCCGGCTCAGAACAATAACTATTTGGTTACAATGGTTTTTCCTTTCTCAACTGCAATTGTTTCCTTAGTATGAAATCCAACCGTCTTGTTAAATTTTGTTCCTTTGTTTGAGAATTGAATGATTTTATTCGAATTTCGTAATTTTATTGTTGGATTTTTCTTCTGCAATCAAAATGCTGCTTGTCAGAAATTTTACAAATTGAATGGCAGCTTAACTACTTTGATAAAAGGCATACAAAAAATGTATGTATACAGTTTCTTTCATACCGTTTTGAGTTTCATAGAGCATTCCGAAGCCAGTGTGTGGTTGTTTGGTGGGAATAAGATTGACAGTATTATAGATCAAATTTATTTTCCCAAAATTGTATGGTCTCCGAACATAATTTCGAATGGAATTGGGTCCGTTTGAACCCGAGCAACTCCGAACAACAACGTTATAAAAATGTCAATTCCATCTGACTTCGTGACAAGGCGTTAATAATTCATTCACAAATATTATGTGCCATTCCACACTTCACACATTTGATACTTGCATATGCTGATTGATGCAGGTGAATAAATGTTCATAGTATGTTTGTAATGCGATTTTCTGAAGTGGTGGAAGTTTCATCCAACTACTATATTACAATAAATTGTATATTTTATATAACATTGACTAGAGATGAATTCATGTCTACATATAACACTTGAAACTGACAGACTTTAATAATTTAACTTCTTTGAAGTATGATTCTCCAATCGCGATCGACTTTATACTTCCTGCTTTAATATTTCTTTTAATGGCGTGCATGTATGCATAAAGTGAGGAGATAGCTGTTTTCTTCCAATCAATGAATTAAATAACAATCAAATTGATGTTTTTCTTCTACGCGAAAGAGCAAAGCTTTTGTCGGCGGTCACGCGACCGCTCTACTTTTTATCTTTCTTCTGCTGCGTGATTTTGAATGCATTTTTTTCTCCAGATTTTCTGAGGTACCACTTATTCCCCCAAACCACACTCTTCCTTGTTAGCAACCGTAGTTTTTGTCGAGATTCCTCCGCTCCTAGAATTGGAAACGTCATGAAACTTTGGTGAAATAGAAAGTTTCAAGAAACAGTGGAAAGTTTTAAAGTTTCCAAAGTTTCGAATATGAAGTGGGAAAATTGGATACATTAATAAAATGATCTCGTAAGTAACAAATTCAAACATTTGGTCCTTCATCAATATGGATTAATATAATTTTGATTCGAATATGTAATACTTCGCATTCTGAAGGAATGATCTGAAAATTAAAGTTACGTGCCTGAGTCTGAGGTAACAACCCATGTGATAAGAAACGAATGGTAAGAAGGGGACGAAGGATGAGGACGAAACCGAAATATTCAGATCCAGAAAGCCATACATTCTACATTGGAAACCTTCATCATCTCCAAATCTTGACCCAGCCTAAGATTATATAACGGTTTATTGCTTTATTTTCGTACACATAGGTCTTCACCGTTCCTGATATACATCTTAGAAGATTCCACAATTTTGTGACGCCAGAAAGGAGTTTCCAATGGCTCCTTCTACAATTTGTAACCCATAAAACTAAGTCTGCTATCCTCTCCATTTTCATCTGAATGGCCTACGCTTCCAACGATGTACCTTCGTAAAATTGTAGTTCTCAATGTCTCGATCAAAAGTGTTATGGGGCACAAAGTCCAAAAAATGGGCATTTTTCGAGTTATAGAGGATTAAACATCTAACCCTTTCAAGAAACATCAGCGAGTATCTTGAAAACTACAGCTCTGAGAAAAAAATGTTCTCCATGAACGTTATTGAGCTTTAACGGGAAAATTCAAAGAAAGTCATAGCTCTAAGACACAGGTCATTTTTCAAGGCCATTCAATGTAAACTTGTCATAAATTGCTAATATTCATTCGATGAAGACAAGATACAAAGAGGAAATCAATATAGAGTCCATAAAGGCAAGAAATGAGAATGACTTAGTCAATAGCCAGCCAATGAAGGAAAGTCGTGAAAAGGATATTTTTAATATCTAGCCAACTAGGGCAAGATATGTGTAGAACTTAGTCAATATCTACAAAATAAAGGCACGACATGAGAAATATAATGTCGATTTCGAGCCAATCAAGGCCGTTAACAGGCCATACGTAATTAGAGGCCCACTGCTGCAAGCATTTTTGCAAGGACTCCATAACGTAACAAGACTAGACTCGTTGACAAAAACAGCCTGTCTGACACCGAATTTGAATGTCTATGTCCTGTAACCAAGGAACGGTTTCGCGAATTGTTCACTTTTTGTGATAGAGTGCACCGTGAAGGTTGTTACAAGTATGTGGAAAAGAGAGTTTGCTGATGTTTTTATGTAAACTGCGTCAAGGTCTATTTGATGCTCTTCTCAAGGTCATGTTCCAAAATCAAAGTAGATAGTCAGTTAGTAGAGCCATCGCCGTGGTCAGATGATCCTTAATTCAACGTTTCGTACCCAACAACATCGGATTTGACGCAATCGTGAGAGGAGATTATATTGACAGGCATTTTACTGATTTCTCTTATTAATTATATAATACGGAACCACAAAATCCTTGAGCAGCAACTTCAGGGCTCTGCGGCAATCATATTGTGTTCGCAAAGGACGGTACTTAGTCGAACCTGGAATAATAGTTGCACCTGATGATCACATCCTCGACATTCAAGGATCGTACTTTTCTGATAGCCGTAACAATTATGCTGCTATATTGCAACATGAATTCGCAATAGACGCTGAGAGAAACATTGTCATTGTTGATAGGGAATACCGATATGCTACTAATCTTTAGGCGCGTTTGGGTATTATGTGGAAAATGACAGCTCTTTTTCCACGACGTCAGCATTAACTTACAACAGAAGATGCTAACGAATCTCGTCTAGTGGCAAAGTCTATCGAAGCTGGGAACGGACACATCGAATCTATTTTCCAATTCTCTTAGTGCCCCATAGCACTTTTGACCGAGACATTGAAAACTATAATTTTACAAAGTTTAATCAAAATCGACAAAAAACCATTTCATGTACATTTGCTGCGGGATCCTTTTTTATTACTTTCATGAAGAACACTCGACTCCGTCTCAAGCATATGTTCGCTATCTGTTGTAATACCGATCTCGCCGTTATAACCGTACAAACAGGTTTTTAGATTCTCATAGGAGAAGGTATGATTTATGTTATATTGCTGAGGAAGGTTGAAAATTGTATTGGATGGTTGAGCATACATTTGAAATTGTTGACTTGTATGCATTGGAGGAAGTGATTACTTTTGTGAGGAAAATCGTTATCATTGCAATTCCTGAGATCGTTGGAATAATATCAGTTGGTTCTGTTTCATTGTGTACTGTAATTGCCGGGATGAATTTTAAATAAGGATTTATCCCACTAATCTGACAAATGGATCTCGTTCCTAAAGAGTCGATTAAATAATTCAGAATTTGAATTTGAGATTCCAAAGATGTTCTTTCCTAGGTCTCCGTCGAATCGGGACGGGCCATCACAAATATCAATAATAATATTAATATAAGCTTATATAAATAATGTTGAATTTTGTATCAATACGATGCCATTTAATGTCTCAACTTCAAGCTGATATGTACTGCGCAAGCATATTGTAGAACTGTCGAACGTTTCTGGAACTTTCGTCTGATGAAACGTTTAATTCTTTTATAAAATTTTCAATGTTTTAATGGAACGATGAATTGAGTGACATATCTATCTAGACTGGGATACGAAAAGTAATAAATGAAGGTCAATCTAATAAAAACAAATAGCGGCTTCTCCTCATTGATTGGCTGTGAAAACTAGGTGTGGAGGGTTGTGAAATGATCCTGCCTCGAGACTCGTCACGTGACCAATTTCGTAAACACCTGTGATTGGTTACCTACCGTGATCCCTTCAGTAATCTATGGAACATCTTATCAGTTACGCATTATTCAAAAAGCTGTTCTTTGTTTCTGGCAACAAGAAGATTTTTACCGGTACCCTATTCGTCACTTTCAAGATATTTTGGAATTCTGTTCGTAAGTAGAATATAATATTATACCAAACAATCGCATACCTTAGATTATTTCACATTCATGTATCGGCTGTATTCAAAACTCCTTCTTCACTCCAGAGAAGTTGAAACATATGCTATCATGCATTTGCTAGAATGAGACAGCAGGCGATAGTTTTAGTGTGGCAGAAAATAAATTTAAGGGAAACATATCTTCCTGCAATAAATGTTCCCTTGATTCGAATTTTGATACACAAAGAATTACTTTATTGACACACTTATTATCAAGCTGAAACGCAGTGATGAGACGCTGATACCTTGGGATTCTCAGTGTAATCTTAAGAGATCACAGTTTCAAGGAGGAGAAAGGAGAAGCTATTCAGTGTATCTTTGATTACAGTTTTTTTCTCCAGCCATTCCTGTACTTTATTATCTGGGAACAGTCGGACCTATCGTAGCCCAGGGAAAACAGTTAAATTTTCAATAAAAAGGATTCTTAAAAATCCAATCAAACTTGGAGCCTGTGATAA
Organism: Neuroterus valhalla; assembly: GCA_011762715.2. Lineage (NCBI taxonomy): Eukaryota > Metazoa > Arthropoda > Insecta > Hymenoptera > Cynipidae > Neuroterus > Neuroterus valhalla. The sequence continues at coordinate 5,584 of WSXT02004010.1, forward strand.
ATGAAAACAAATTTCGATTTCTCATAGACCGAAACAATTATATCAGAAAGCTGGAAATCTGCCCGTCTTATTCCCATCAAGGTTCTTCGTTCATGCGATTAACAGAATTTACACGTAAGTTTGTTCTCTGAGTTTCAAAAATCTTTGTAAGATTTCTTTTGAATTTAATTTCGAAACTAACCCTCACGTGATGAGCGGACGCTACCAATCATAATTAGAGAAATTCGAAAATATTTTACAAAGTTATTGTATTAGGGATAATGGCTGAAAAATAGAAACGTATATATTTGCTACAGTATCACTGTGTAAATTACACATTTCACATTATGTATGAGTGTGTTCGTAACTCTTAGATAAACTTTAATGCTGTGGAATTACTTATGGCGGAAAAATGCGCAAGCCGATATTACATTATTTAAATTTTTAGTCCATGAAGCTGTTTGCTCGAATTTGGTAGAATAAACGAAATTCGTGTTGTTTCAAGAATTAGTTAAGTCAAATAATGCTAAAACCTTGGACTCTATAGTATCTTGAAACGGATTTTCATCAAACATTTTTTATTGTGTTATTACAAGCATTTACTTAGAATCTAAAAATAAAACTTTACTGATGGATTGAAAAATCATCCACAATCTGGAAAATTTTTTGGATAATATACTAGTACGTGAATTACTTCTTATCCTTTTTCAAAAGCCTAGTTTGTGCACATATTCTTTTTGAGTATAATTGAAGCTGAGCACCCAGCCCAAGATAAATATTCGGCTGAACGACTCAACTTTCAGTCTCATTTCGCAATTTTTGATCCCTTTTTATTATGAATTATTCGTATTCGACTTTTCGTACTAGCCGACAAGTCTTCCGACGAGCTGTCTGTTTACAATTCACGCAGTTTACTCTCCACGAAGAAGTGTTTGAGCTAACGGAACCTATTATTCTTTGAACTCCCAGGACTAGATCTCGTCAATACTGTCAGCCTGAGTTAACACTGATTTGGGTACCGAGTATCATTCATCCCAAAAATTTTTGTAATCCGATTCCGTGTATTATTCAGTACTCTTCACGACAATGGTGATCAGCCCGTCTCTAGGCGCACCATATAATTTGGTGTATAAAGTGGAAGATGCATAAGCCTTCGAAATATGCTAATTCGACTTTCACTAGATCTTCTGGACAGCCTTGACTGCAAACCTGAACGCCCATGTCATACCAAAGTATACTCCGTATAAGTCTCTCATAAAAACTGATATACGTTGGTCATGTGTCTGCCCTCGTACTATTGACCAATCTTAGTGCCGCGCCAATATCAAAATTGATTCCTGGATATAGTAGTTATACTTCAAGAGAGTTCACGATAAAGTTTCAAGACTCCTAATTTTTAGTCTATTCCAATGACACATAAAATCATGAAACTAAAATTCAAAGAAATACCAACAGAAACTAGGAAGTTTGAAATGCTGATCCAAAAATAAGAGGATACAGAAATATGTATATAGGTATCATCCATAATAATCACTGTGAATACTTTTATGCACTTAAACAGAAGTTATTAGAGACCTTCTTGTTTTTGTAGGAGCAGGTGTGATGTTGTCTCTGTAAAAAAGTGAATTCTACTATAAGTCCTCTATATTTGGATTTATTATTGATTGGTGTTTGCTTCGTCCTCTGAGTCATTCTCTTTGTCGTTGACCTCTGCGTGTATTTGTGAAATAGGATCCAATCTCTCCTTAGGAAGCTTTCTACCATCTTCAATTATCCGTTCCATCTTGAGGATGCATTCCTTACAGTTTTTCTAAGCACCCCCACAAACTCGATGCTATAAATTTTACAATGACGCGACGCTTATTGGCTTCTTTCCCTGATCTGCAAACATTCGCCATTGCCGAATTTGGAATTTGTTTCAACATGCAAAAATTTGAAATATGCTTTAGTAATCAAGAATAATAAATTCAAAATGTTATTGTTCATATCAAAATTCAGCATTTTGAATTGACTATGCCTGACCGGGAATAAAAAAACCTGTAAAATTCATATGAAAAATACATAAAATGTAATACACATTCACCTAACATTAAGACGTCATTTTCTGTTACTGTGTTACTCACAATTATGTGAAATGTAGTATACGATACAGAAAGCAATAACTTTATTTGAATAAAAATTGAAATATGGATGCACCTTATGTCTGAAAAATTATATTAAAAGAGAAAGATATCAATTCGTCATTGAAAAATTCGTACTTTTCTGTGTATATGCGAATCTGTATATCTGGAAGAAGAGATATTAGAGTGAATATTGAGAATCATCAGCATCATCAAACGTAGTGGGTAGTATCTCCTCATGAACGATCGGAAGAGCGCATATTTTTTGAAATATAAGAATTACTTTTATTGACGCACATGTAATCTTTATGCTTACTGAATTAGGAAAATCAATGCATAACAAAGCGAAAGAAAGTTTTAAAGTTTGCGTGTTTACTTAACTTTTTCCGAAGGTAAAAACTAGTAACAAATGATTTTAAATATTGATGGCGATAAAATAATGCGATTCTTCTAAGTGGTGAAAGTGTAGTTTGGATGTGCTGCCTCGAATTTCTGAAATGCTAATTGCAATTAAAACGGGTGGTAATTTGAGTTTTGTAGCAATAAGATGAAAATTTACATATAATAAACAACACAGCATTCCCGTGTTTGAGTTCTTGTCTATTTCTTTTCTATCCACCTTGACCTCAAGCCTTTACCGCTTTTACAGAAAAATCATCAGTTGCCGTCAGCGACTTCTAAACGAGTTCGATTAATTAATACCAGGAGAAAATGATGCCCCTTTTCAGTGCTTTCGTCCTCACACTCATGCTTTTCTTGGATGAAATTGGTAAGAATGATGATAATAACATTTTTCGAACTTGCCAAATCTGGTACTATGGTCAACATCTGGATAAATTTTTAAGAGGCGTCTATAATTACGATTTTGAACTGAGGAGGATGGAACCTCAGGAGCATCAATGGGATCTTCAATCTCACCGCTGATAGTCAACATCTTAGTCAAACATCTGTGAACTAAATGTCCAAACGATCCAAACCCCAACCGGGATTTCCGTGTTGTTACGTTGGTGACACTTTATTCATTTAGAGACATGAACTGGATAACCTTCAAAATTTTTCTGATGTATTCAGTCATTTACACCGTTATATCCAGTTTACTATGGAAATTTACCAAAATAGAAAATAAAATTTCTTGGACGCACAAGTTTAAAAAAGATCTGATAACACATAAGGACATAGAATTTACAGAAAACCGACCTATACAAGCAGATAACTACATGCCGCCTCGTACTACCACCAATCTCAAAATCAATCGGTCATCAACTTTCTTGTACACAGAATTTTATTCGCGATAGATAGAGATAACTGCCGAAGGGATTTCTAAAACGTTTAACAGAGCCTTTTACAGAACGATTTCACAAACGTGAAACTTGAAAAAGTAATTGAAATATTCCAAAAGACCAGTTAACACAATATTTCGAAGTTCGAGAGAGAAGAACGACCACCATCTTCATTGGCATTTCACAGAGCTTATATAAAAACAACATAACATGGAACCTCAGTTTCAAATTAGCTCTGAAAGCACTTATTACCAAATATTAAATCTTCATCTCAAGGTTAGGTTTGCTCAGATGAAAAACAAATGATTTCCTAAATGAAAAGTGGACTCTTCTTTCAAAACATATAATAGTGAATTTCTTCAGTTAAAAATGATAATTTTTTGATCAAAATAAAGTTCTATCCTAAATGAAGAGTTTCCAGAAAACAATACACACACAACCAAAACTGGCATCGGTTGATATTTTGAGAAAGAGTGATTCAAATTTGAGGTAAAAAATAGTCGAATTGAACAAAAATAATAGATTTCCAAATGAATGGTTCAATCCCTAATCAAAACCGATCAATTTTGAATCAGACAGTTGCGCTTGCATTCAAGTAGATAAATTTAAAACCAAAAATATCAATTTCTGCCATAGAAGACGATTTTCAACAAATATATGTGACGTGCGCCGAAGAAAGGGGGCTCACTCTAAAAAGTGAAATTGTTCAGGGCGAGCGATCAAAGTCGTTCCGATACACGCGACTTGTGTGAGAGAGGGAAACTAAAAACTAAATTATCAGCAATAATAACGCTCAAATTTATTTTCGATTTTCCCAATAAGAGGAGCAACACATAAAGGATCAGAAGGTGTAAAAACCTCGATTTCAATTTTTCTCGAGTAAGCCCCCTTTCTTCGGCGCACGTCACATATGGATGTTAACAATATTATATAATATTCAGGATAAAAACAGAGATTGCATACAACATGATACAATTTTTATCTCAAAAATATGTTGTTTTTTTTTTTAAACAGAGAAATCGAATTTGTACTCAATGATTGAACTACCAAAGAGAGAGATTAAGTTCTAACTCAAATGGGTAATTTTCTATAAAGAAATGTGCTTTCAACAAACTACGTGTTTTTTCGAACAATTCTTTGGAATTCCGAATTGAGCCACATACTGATACTATTGATTCAGTTTGCATCTAGTCAGAGGTTCCTTGAAAACAGGCCGGAAAAGAAGAATTTTATGAAAGAAGGGAACTACAGTTTTTGGCGAGGCTTGTTGCCCTCCCCCGTCAAATTGTTAAAGTTTATGAGAAGTCCCTAATAAATATTAGGAGTTTAGTACGGCAGTTTTTTTCCTGGAAGGATAGTGTTTACTTGTCGGTTGTTAGTGTTTATAGATGTTCCATGTATAATCTGATTCACCAAAACTCGCATGAATCACACGTCACGAGTGATATACAGCACTTATAATCCTGCACGCTTTTAGTATTTCCATGAAGATTGAAGAAATTAGAAGTTGCTGAACCACTTCTCTTTATATTTTCACAGAAATATCATCAGGTATGCTTGGAGAAACTCTGGGGGAACGAGGTTCTTCTTCTAGAGGAAATGGTGGCCGTAGTACGCAGGATGTTGATGATCCTGGGAGTCCAGATACTATTCTCCGACTAGGTCACCCACTGTATGCAGCATCTCCCTCACAAGAAGTTATGCATCACATGCCAGGTTACAATTCTTATCAACAATCTATTGAAATTTTTGAAATTCCGGTGAAGAGTTTCTAAGCACCAAATTTGGAATCAATTCATACTTTTGAATGTGGACCTCAAATTTGTGATAAGGAACCTATAACCTCTTCTAGTCCTGAGTTTCATGTTAATTTGTTTCGTTTTAATTTTTTCATAAACTTCTGTCCTTCAATTCTTTGCGGCTTGAAGCTGGACCTTTCGTTCGTTTCAGGAGAAAAAGTGTCTAATAGTTCTTGAGAACCTGAGATAACAAAGGCCTCTCAGGCTTTAAAGGGCTTTTAGAAGTTCTTGGGTTTTTGAAAAGCTAAAACAATTTTCGTGAGGCGAGAATCTCTCGAGCGATTTTTACTGTCTGCATGAACTATGGCTTTAGCACAGCGGATTCCTATTCGATGTCCTGCCTCAATGGCGGATGAGAGTTTCCAACCCAGTTCTGAGGGAATCACAATAGACTTTCGCTAATCTGAGGCGATGATTGGTGGGGACAGAAACTATTGGCTCGAGTGATTATCTCGTCAGTAAGGACGACTTAGTGTAAGTCTTCTGGAGAATACTCAGATTCCTTAAACTATGAGAAACCTGCAAGAGAGCTATTTTTTCTTCGACGTTTGAAGGATACATTCTGAGAATTTTAGTGTAATCGGGTCATAAATATTGTGACTATGGATTATTTAATAAAAAACGTTCGGCCTGCGAGTAGCTTGTCCAGTGTTTGCGCGCGACAGTAAATTGGTGAATTTGCGAATATTAAAGGTCATAATTTAGAGATTAGATAATTTTGGGAACGTATAAACGAGTTTGCAGAGGGCTCGATTTCCGAATTCCAGAAATGCAAATTTGTTACATTTTGAAATTGTGAAATTCATTTTTTGGCGACTATATGGATTTAGAGTTTACAAATAAATTTGCAGAGGAAGGAACCAGTTTCATTGCTGTAGAATTGAAAGTATGATGAATTTGACAATATTACAATTTTATTTGAATACATAAACATAGATCTTCGAATATATGAACAAATTTTGAGGACATAGAATTTTACTGAGATGCAATACATATGGCAATCTTGCGATGGATTTCTACGGAGTGGATGAACTAAAAATTTACAAAAGATTTGTAGCGAGGACAGTATTCAAATTATCGGATATCAAATTTGGCAAATGTGTTGAATTCGGCAATTTTGAAATTTATTTCTCGAGGACTGAATGAATTTAGAGTTCACAAACAAATGTGCAGGGAGGCTAGTTTTAAAATTGTATGCTTGCAAATGTAATAAATTTGTCAATTTCAAAATTTATAATCCAGTGATCAGATGATTTGGGAAAATTATAAACAAATTTACAGGCAGGCTAGTTCAAGAGTCCCAGAATTACAAACATGGTAATATTGCAATTGTTTAATTTATTTATTGGTGATTACAAGAATTTAGAGTTCACGAAAAAATGTGTAGGGAGCTATTTTAAAAATTGTACAATTGAAAGAATGATACATTTGTCTATTTCGGAATTCATAATTCAGTGAATAAATAATTTAAAAAATTGATAGAGAAATTTGCAGATGAGCCAGTTAAAAAATTTTAGGTTTGAAAATATGGTAATTTTGTAGTTTTGGAACTTATTTATTAGTGACTGAAGAATTCAGAGTTCACGAAATGATGTGTAGAGAATCTAGTTCGAAAATTGTACACTATTGCACGTGTGATAGATTTGTCAATTTCGAAATTTATAATTCAGTGATCAGGTAATTTAGGAAAATTATAAACAAATTTACAGACGGGACAGTTCAAAAATTTCAGGACTGCAAATATGCTAATTTTTAAATTCCTAAATTTATTCATCAGCGAATAAAAGGAGTAAGAGCCTGGAGAGAAATGTGCATCGAGGCTAATTTAGAAATTGTTCAATTGCAGATGTGATTTTGTCAAATTCTTCTGAAATTGTAGAATGGGGTAGACTTGACAACTTTGGAAATATCTATAGATATTGGCAGAGAATACGGTTTGAAGCTTTGTTATTTCGCAATTGGTAGATTTATAAATATTATCTAGATTTTAATTCACGTTTTTATTTTAAACTTTGTCTCGGTCTGGATACGTCGATAAGTAAGAGACCCAATAAGTGTCGTCAGCAACGCTGACTTGCGTGGTCTGCTCCCTTGGCGCACAACTACATTCACACTGACTGTGCTTTTGCTCGATGTAAATCCCGAATTTTGTGTTGACGATAACCTTGTGAGGATTCTGAGGATCAAAGCGGACTACTGGGAATGTATCTCAGATGTTGGTGTTGTGTGGGTAAAAGTGAAATAGCAACCGGTCTCGCTGTTGCTAAACAAGTCTCGCCGACATCGTCTGCTGCCGCAACATTTCTGCATTCCGGAGTATTTATATTTACAATGAAAGTATTCATTTCCTCAGCCCAAATAAGTGCTAAAAACAAAAAATTGTTTGGAAGTGTGTGTGTCTAGCACCGGGCGCATGCACGCCGGTGGCTTTCAGAGACGAGTGCTGTGCACACACACTGGTTATCAATGAGAGGTTCTCAGCACGAGCTGCACACAGTATTTTTCGCAACATCAACATAAGAATGCCTCACTTGCGCGCCTTTCTTAGGATCCGGAAGAATGATTTTTACGTATTATTTGCCAAAGCCTGCTCTCGATGCCTGGAGATGGCGCGCAAAAGATACTTCCTATGCAGGAGTAGCGAAAAATGGAATTCGGCACAGTGTACTCAAGATATCGGTCTTCCGAACTGAGAATCCTTCCTGAAACGTATCCATGTTGGTTTCGTCAATTGATTCCAGAGGGAAAAATTAAATTTCTGAAAGCGACATGCAGCTCTAGAAAAAATATATAATACAGAGCATGCACAGAAGCGTAGGCCGTAGTCAGTTTATGATTTTTCAAATATTATTCCTCCACCCAAAAAAAATTCACTAGAAACATACATTTAGGCGATATCCTAAGGAATATTCGAACCTAATGAGGTAGATGTTACTCTGGAACATAACCTAAGGAACAAATTCTGAAAAATTCAAAAAAGGTATTCCACCTGGAGTTTTGGCTGCGAAGGCAACCTGCAGTCTGAACATGGGTAACAGAAAGAGGATCCCGACAACGGTGCATACTCCAACCGACATTGCGAATAGGCCAACTCTGAGTATGCCCAGGGATAAGACACCCACTTGCTATCTCTTAAACAAAAAGCATCGTGTTTGCCTATCCACACTAGTCACACTAGTAGAAATATTCGGACAAATATTCTAGGAGACACCATCATCGCAGGTGGAGAAACTTGAAAATGCACTAGCGGTGACCCTGGTAGGCTCACGAAACTTTGGGTATATTTCTAGCGGCCATGACTGGTACATAGAAATTCCTTCCCAAGCATGCCGTCACTCAAGACACCGCCAAGCAAAATTATTATTTTGGAAAGTACTGACTCTATTCATAACGTCGGTCCTACTGAACATGAGTCATACAGAGGAAAGTACTAGAGCATGGAGAAAAGTAACGAGTAGATGAAATATTATCGGTTCTTGTTGTGAACTGATCATGCACAACTTGATACCTGTAAACGGAATTCCAAATCCTAGATAGAACCTGACGGAACAAAAATTTCGAAATCTCCAAAAGACCCCTGAACTTTCAAGGCTAATAGGCACTCTGACAAACTGCATATAGAATAATATAAGAGTTATAGAAGAATTATGAAATGCTATGAATTTATTATATTTATTAGAATCTCTTGGAACCCATCCAAAGCGAGTCATACAACAGTGCATAACATGAGATTGCCAAGAGGATTATCTTGTCCCTGCATTTACCTAATAGATGATTCTTATAAAAATCACGTATGAAGCACTGCTGCTGAAAACGCATCAATTGTAATTTGTTTTTACTGTGAACGCTTTTTAATTCATTCAGGAATTCGGAAATCCTGTTTTATTTGAGAAGCATACTAACTACTCCTGACGAGAAATTGGTGTTTTACAAAAATTAGAATAGTGAAATCTTACCTGGGAATTTCTGTAGAATAAATGATCGGTTCTTGGAAAAAATTTGAGAAAAAGTCTAAACAATATTTAAAAATAAGCCACCCTTGTCAAGTACATTCTCACACCAAGGCATAAGAGATAACAGAATTCAAAAGTAGAAACAAAATGTGATACTCATGCGTCTCGCCTTTGTGGAGGAACTCTTAGAATTTCTTCTATTGAATGTTTGTGAGGTGACACAAATATTGGTCCAAAAAGGACTTAACGCGACATTCCAGGGTCTACATAATGTATCGGTATATCCTTTTTTCCGTAATAATTTCGTTTGCTGATCTGACAAGAGCCTTCATGATCAGAAACCGAGAACCCCTTCCGGTATAAAATCTGATGGAAATCTATTAGTTTTCTTTATTCACTAAAAATTTGGGCAATATAGACGGAAATTTCAAATATTCCGATTTTGAATTTATATTTGTCATTGAAAACTCAAAGACCCCTATCTTTTAGAATAATAGAAATCAACCCTTAGTGACAACCTCAATTATAATTGACCAGTATATTGCATTTTCAGGAAATTCTGACCTTTTAGATAAAAGATTTGGAACTTTAGAAATGTTGATTTCAGCTTCAAATTTGAAATTGAATTAAATTTTCTAATAATAATTATATATTTATCATCAGAAAACCAAGACCCCCTTTCGTAACGAGACTCATGGGAATTCTTTAGTTTTTTGAAAATTTTCAGTAAATTTGAGCTAGATGGTTAAACAATTTTGTGTTTACATTTTAGACTCGAATTTTCCATCATAATCCGGAAATTTCTTCTTTTATTGAAATTAATAGAAATCATCCAGTATTTCAAATTTTCGAAAGTTTTTGCCATCCGGGCAGAAAATATTTAATTTGATATAGTTGATCTTATATTTTTTAGTGAGAAAGTGATGCATACCTCTGATATTAATCTTGATTGAAATTTCTAGTATTTTACATTTTTCGGAAATGTGGAGGATTCGGAATAAAAATTTAGAGTTCTTGAATTTCTGATTTTCTGAGACCGCCTTTATGTTCAAAATCCTGTTTAGACGTTAATCCTTAGGAGATTTGAGAGCCACTTAAAAATGATGGTCAACAAAAATTTCCATCCATCGTAGCGTATCATGAAAACCAGGAGACCCGACTAGAGCTTTGTCAGTATGTGATGCCTCTATTTCTGCTTACAGAATCAAAAATTCGCCCGTCAAGACGTAACCGTCCAACACCCTCAGACCCAGAATTTCCTGTTGAAGAAGTCTACCGTGAATCTCAACTTTACGGATTACGCGTTGGTCCACAAGTTTATCCAGAAAGGACATACATTCTCGAAGGTGATAATTAAAAAATTGATAGTACTTTATTCACCAAGTTCTGGAAACCAGAAATTGGTTAGGAGTGTGCGTATCCAGCACGAAGCGCATGTGCGCTGGTGGCTCGCAGAGACAAGTGCTGTGCACGCACACTGTTCACCCAAAGATAGTTCTTTGGTACGAGTTCACAAATAGTTTTTCAAAATATTTCCATAAGAAATTATCTCCCACACATCGTCTAAGGGATCTAAAAGGAAACCCTCTCGTATTGTTTATGGTAAAACTACAGAAAAACATAAGAAATATTTTAAAATTGGTTCAGTAGTTTATGGACGGCCCGTGATGTTAGGAATTCAAATTCTCAGAGAATTGTTAGTAGACTGACAAGAAGTGTAACTTAGTAGTTGTGGGGTGATAGGATTTATAATTTATCGAATATATTGTGACTATATTTTTTTCACATTATCAGGTGGACGACCGAAATTTGCATTTCCATTGATCCATTATTTTCCTGGGGATACAATAAGGCGTGCTGGCAGAAATATTGGAAGATACGATGATGATGCAAAATCAGTGCATGAAATAGATGAACGCGGCGATGTAGGTAATTGAGTAACAAAAAAAATGTTCTAAAGAGAATTCGTTCAAGTCTGCAAAGAACGTCTATTTTTTCTTATTATGGAAACTACTAAGAAAAAGCAAAAGTAGAAAAGTAGGTATTTACTGAGTTCAGAAGAATAGTTCGGTCTTAATTAACTAGCTTACTTTGTTGGAAGTAGAACATTGGTGAGAAAAGTAAAATCTGTTCGGAAGAAACTTTACCCAATTTACACTACTTAGTGAAGATGAAATAACAAATATAGGCATTGCAACTTATTTTACACCACTTAGTAAGAACTAGCTAAACATGTTGAATTTCCATCTCGATTATTTTCAATCAACACGGATGAACCTAGATTGTGCTGTAGGGACAGGGAAATGATGCGTCTGCGTGCTCCGCACTAAGACGGTCCTCTGCTCTGATGCGTGGACGCCTGAATGCCCGTTTTCTCGGCGTGTGACGCTGCAAGTCAACTCGTTCGTTCACGCGCTCAAGTGATTGGCGGATGATCCGCCTAAGTCTGAACACTCGGACTCCGAGGGAGACGACGGTTTGAAAATGGTCCTAGAGCTTGGCGGATTATCTGCCGGAAGAGTTTGGCGCGCATTGAGACAACACTAGCGCCGTCTTGCTACCCAAAACAAGCATTCAGGCGTGCACGCATTAGAGCAGATGACCGACTCAGTGCGGAGCGTGCAGACGTACTATTTCCCTTTCCATGTGGCGCTGTCGCGTGTCATGAAAAAAGCTACTCCATTTTTCTGATATTGCTATTATGTAATCGATACACTAGTTGCAAAACATAGTGGCAAATGCAACTTTAAAAGCTTTTGCATAACGAACGCTTGTTTGGTCATAAAAAAAGAGCTAGTTAGGTCTTTATGCGTAGCCAGTGGCGGACTGTGTACCTGAGGGCGCCCGCGGGTAGTTACTGGGTAGGGGTGCCTTCCTAAAGAGCAAAAAAAAGGTATTACCTTTCCTGTCGCATAGCAGGGTACCAAACCGTCAGAGTACCAACTTCTCAAAATCGTTTCTTCTCGAAATAGAATTGTCTCATGGACAAGAAGTAAAAAATTTGGCTTTTCATGCTTCAATTAACATACATTCAATGATTCTAAATATTGATCTACTCCAATTAAGAATACTTCGAAAAGCAGGAAATGGGTTGGGAAGCGAAACTAGCATAGGAGATAATAATGAATTTTTGGGAATAATTAGATTCTTTTCATTGTATATATCTCTAAGACAATGAAAATTTACTTAACTAAATCACTACATTTCTAATGCTCTATATAATCAGGAAAAATTATATTTTATGCAAGTAAATACAACTTTTTTTGCTCAGTTATGAGTCCTGGAACGACAAACAACTCAATCCTTATAAAACTTTTGTTTGCTCTGGAAGTATAATTTGGAATTGATGCACGATCGTTATGTTTCGATGATTTGATGTCTTATGAAGTACAGTACGTATAAGAAGTAACATTTTGTTAGATTTCTTAAAACTCTCTCATGCTTAACATTAAAAACATTCATATTGTTTAAAAAAATGATCTAAGAGGGAGCCTACATGCCCCAGGGGGGCGACTGATAGGGTGCACGCTGGCGGGATCTCCCGCCTTCCAACCTATGGCCAGTCCGCCACTGTGCGTAGCTACTATGTGATCGATGTAAGTTTTATTTCTTCTTTTTCTGTGTACCAACTATAAGTATAGTGATTTATTCAGGGCTGTAAATATGAGTTAATACGTAACCGAAATCACAAAATAATTTCTCAAAAAAGAAATTTTCGTGTGTTAATTACTCATTTAATAACAATTTTATTTGATTTAGTATACAGGGGAGGTAAACCAGTAGTAATTCAACCTATAAGTGCTGATATAATGATACGCGCGAATCATAATTTCGCAATATATGAGGACGGGTTCCACGCTTATATTCTACATCCACGAGTATCATACATACCGAACAAACTACTTTGACTCTAAACGGCCAAACCTATGTAAAATTTAATAATGGAAGATGTAACGGGAAGGAATTGAGTATTACATACGTCGCCGCAACTTTACTGGTACTTCCGAAGTGATGGAGACACACAGCAGCAGAGGTATTATCGAAAAATGGAGTTATTTCGGGGACCGACATGAACAACGCAATAACTAATCAACTACTTCAAAAAGGAATACGGACAACGTGAAGGTCACACGAAAATAATCCCGAATATTGTGCCTTATGCATTCGACGACCACAAAAATTGCGGTTCTAGGTGCCGTTTATAGATCGTACGCCGATTGGTTGACACTTTGGAATTGTTCGAAAATCGTCTATCGGAAAAGAGAGCAGCCTCACAAAGTTCCAAACAGTCCATTTCATTACAACGTGTCCTTGAATAAAAAGTTGTATGTCATAATGCCCCTGTCAATTTAGAGATCATAGAGTGTCTCACTTCCTACGAGAGCATTGTTATTACTTTCCAAGATATCATAAAGTGTTCGGTAACAATGGGTTTCATCCAGAACCAAGATTAGAAGGCCAACAAAGTAGAGATTTCTATTGATACGATCTTAACGTCCTTGGAGGCTTAAATTTTTCCGCATCGAATTCAGTAGGTGTATACTAATAAAGGAACAGAAGAAATATAACCTTTCAGGGCCAGAATGTATCCGAATGTATACGAAACATTGTTTTGTTAGGAATTGATTTGCATTAGCTTATATGTATGGAGCAAATTGTATCTTCAGATTATATTCCTCGTTACTTCAAGATATCTAATTTCTCTTCCTTTTTGCGTCTCCGGCGCTATTCACAAGAATGTACTTTTTTTGCGTTTTATGAGAAGCCTTACAATGAAGGAGATCGATGTTTCATTCAGAATCTATCATTTTATCGGTAAAGAAGATATTTAAATTTATTGAAACATCCAAAGAGATTTTCTCGAACTTTCCTTTCAATTTTGCTGCGATATTGAACAAAACCGCAAATTTGAAAACATAGTTATATAACATAAAGACTAGTTGGCATGATAGCTCTTGTTGAATGCATGATGTTAAGGCATCTACATTTTGGGACCTCTTCAGCAAAAATATTCCAAACTTTACTCGATAGCAGAAGAAATACTAAGATATGTTATATTTTGAAAAATAGTTTCAATACCCGGAAACTTTGTTCATCATTCATCCTTCAAGAGATTCCAAAAATTCACAGTAAGAGAAAATATCAACAAATTCTATAAATATCACAAAAATAGATCATTTATTTTGTTGAAATTTGTATTCAAAAATAGTTTTAATCTCACAAACATTCAATAGAAGAAATTCTAAGAGTTCCTCCACAAAGGCGATACTCATGAGTATCACATTTTGTTTCTACTTTTTAATTCTGTTATCTCTTATGCCTTGGTGTGAGAATGTACTTGATAAGGGTGGCTTATTTTTAAATATTCTTTAGACTTTTTCTCAAATTTTTTCCAAGAACCGATCATTTATTCTACAGAAATTCCCAGGTAAGATTTCACTATTCTAATTTTTGTAAAACACCAATTTCTCGTCAGGAGTAGTTAGTATGCTTCTCAAATAAAACAGGATTTCCGAATTCCTGAATGAATTAAAAAGCGTTCACAGTAAAAACAAATTACAATTGATGCGTTTTCAGCAGCAGTGCTTCATACGTGATTTTTATAAGAATCATCTATTAGGTAAATGCAGGGACAAGATAATCCTCTTGGCAATCTCATGTTATGCACTGTTGTATGGCTCGCTTTGGATGAGTTCCAAGAGATTCTAATAAATATAATAAATTCATAGCATTTTATAATTCTTCTATAACTCTTATATTATTCTATATGCAGTTTATCAGAGTGCCTATTAGCCTTGAAAGTTCAGGGCTCTTTTGGAGATTTCGAAATTTTTGTTCCATCAGGTTCAATTTAGGATTCAGAATTCCGTTCACAGTTATCAAGTTGTGCATGATCAGTTTACAATAAGAACCGATAATATTGCATCTACTCGTTACTTTTCTCCATGCTCTAGTACTTTCCTCTGTATGACTTATGATCAGTGGGACTGACGTTATGAATAGAATCAGTACTTTCCAAAATATTAATTTGGCTTGTCGATCTCTTGAGTGACGGCATGCTTGGAAAAGAATTTTTATGTACCGGTCATGGCCGCTAGATATATACCCAAAGTTCCGTGAGCCTTCCACGGTCACCGCTGGTGCATTTTCAAGTTTCTCCAACTGCGATGATGGTGTCTCCTAGAATGGAAATCTGAAAAGTTTTTTCATTTCCTCCTATCTCCAACAGGTCACTAAGTACGCATAGAAAATTACAGCGGGACATAGTCTTTTTAAGTCGGATTCAAGATGAGTCAAGTCAAGAATAAGTCCGAATATTTCTACTAGTGTGACAAGTGTGGATAGGCAAACACGATGCTTTTTGTTTAAGAGATAGCAAGTGGGAGTTTTATCCCTAGGCATACTCAGGGTTGGCCTATTCGCAATGTCGGTTGGAGTATGCACCGTTGTCGGGATCCTCTTTTTGTTAACCATGTTCAGACTGCAGCTTGCCTTCGCAGCCATGACCTTGATGGTGAGTTGAAGGGTCTCTAAACCCGTTAGTGCCGCCAGTTTCATCGTGGCTGTCGACTTTTGAGCTCCGATGACTCCTTCAAGAATCAGTCCCTTAATTCTCCTAGTCGCGACTTCACAGTAGCTAGTTCGATCCTGCTCCGCCAGATGACCGCCGTTCAAATTAGTCTGCGAAGCAGGATCGCCGTATAGATTTACAGAAGTTTTCCCGGATTCAAACCTCACCTTTTTTCGATGGCTCATGATAGGGTCACTTGGAGCTTCTTGCAATTGTATTTCGAGTGCTTCTTCAAATCAGCTTCTTATCTAGATATTACGCTTGTTCTTCGAATACCAGTAGTTGTCCACTCAGTCTCAGTGAACTCGTGGTTCTTCACTTGTACCGTTTAGTCAACACTACCGTGTTCGTCTTGCAAGGCTCGACCGAACAAGACGAACGCGTTCTGACTCGCGGCTTGCTTCAGGAGCCCCTTTGCAATGACATGCTTTGCCGATGCTCGCGAGGCATCGTAGTACTGTTTAGGTTCCGTGAAAGCTTTTGTAGTCACACTTTTGCAAGCATAGCAGCTCTTTTGTTTATCTCAATGCGCTCGTGTTCCAGAAACTAGATCAGATTTACACAGCTTCTCCCCGGAACTTCGAGAGGATCTTTGAGGCAGCTCCAGACAAGTCTGACCGAACCTCTTCAGGGCACACTTTGATAGCCACACTTTTAGCTTGAAATACCATAGGAAACTTGCCAAATGCGGTTCTTATCCCAGCACTGAGAGTCATTCCAAACATTCAAGCTCCAGATCCAAGGGAGTCTTCAAACCGTCTGTGTACCAGACTTGTCTTCCTACTGTATATAAATAATTTCTCCACTTCTCATCATGCTACTCCTTCCTTTCTGGGATCATCACCTTAAATGGCTTCATGAATAAGTATTTTTCAGCATACTGTCAGTGTGCATATGAATGATTTTATCCCCGATCAATACACTCGTCACTACGTCATGAAACTTGATAGATGCTGGATTCCAATGCTGCTGTAGGACTTGTCTATTCCGCTCTGGTGATCACTAGACAAAAAACCCTCCAAAGACTTTTCAGCCGATCTGAGCATCATGACAAGCGTATAGATAGGAAAGATGATTGGAAAGTTGTTTATGGAAAATTGTACGCATTTAGGCAGAACTCTCTGATTGATCCAATTCTTGAGGATACTGAGGCTTGACAATTAGTTGTCCCCATTATGAAGCGGCAACCGATATTGACCGGGGTTCACGATGAATCTCAGGCGGTGAATGTAGAGGTAGGAAAGACATACTCAAGGGCAGTGGTTCCTCGCTAGGGGCTTATCTTGGGCCTGGAATATTTAGGGCCGTCGTTGATCACGTAAAAGGGTGTGATGTTCTCCAGAGTACCAATGTTTTACAGCAAGCTCGTTCTGGACTAATGGGTAAAAGAGTAATTGAATAGCCAAGGGCCTTGGTATCTGCGGACTGCATGGGGCCCTACACTCGTAGTTAGGCTGGAAATTGATGTCATTGTCTTTCAGAACTCATTTACTGAGTAGATCGAGTGTGGAGCTCTACGAGCAGCTAATGCCAAAACGTGGTGGCAGCTCTGGAAGATTTTGTAATATCAAGGTCGGGTGAAGCTGAGATTATTTATACCGATGACAGGACAAAGTTTGTCAACAAATCATGAAGAAATTAACGATTTTTTATGATATCCGAAACTCTACCCGACCCGTATATTGCCAATCAGCTAACCCGACTGAGCGAGTGAACCTCGAATTGAAAGCTATGATAAGATTCCTTGTCGATAGCAACCAGCAGACTTGGGATGTCCATCTTTACGAGTTCAGATTCGCCTATAATATGACGGTTAATACCTCCACCAAGGTTAACTCAGCCTCTTCGAATTGCGAGAGGAAATCGAAGTGGAAAGTAAGCCTCCTAGGAGTGCCCTTGGCATATTTCCGAACCGGATAGAGGTAGGTGGATAGAGAGTACGGAGCGACTCAAAGAATTTCGTGTGATATGATGTTGCCGTCATTGGAGACAGCAATGGCGATCGTCACGGTGTGTCACCCAAAGGGGGGTCTATCTATTCCCGGGAATGAGTCCCCGGACGTTGGGTCCGACAAAGGAAGGGCTGCGGTGGAAGGTTGGTCGACAGATCCAAATACGGAACCAGATATTGATCCATGAGACGTGGAGTATGCGCTGACAGTCCCAAAGAAGAGGGAACATTCGTTTGAGGGCATGGCCCGCAATCCAATATTCGAGCGCGTTCTAAGGGAGCTGATGAGTGGAATTTCAAACTCCAGCCCGCTACCGCGGACTAACATCGTCGCTAAATGTAGAAATGGTCTGAGATGAACCGGGCTCAAGGTCTGGCGTTTCTGAGGCGGAAGGACATCACTGAAGCGCACACGGGGCGGGGCAGAGGATCCAGAGAGCCGTCGCGCTCTTTCCCGTCAGTGGGCATTATTAGACCGGGAGGGTCGTCCGATCTCGCGACCCGAGGCGATGTGTATGAACAATGCAACAACAACTCAAAAATCTACCAACGTTTTGATGCTCCCTCATCACCTTTCTCAAGGTAAGGAATCCTTCAGCAGATTAAATTTGTGAAAATATTTCTTGAAGGATATGTAAATGGCAGATAAAAAGATAGAAGAAGGAAACTTGGAAAATATTCTAATAAGGAAGAATGAGATATTATTAAAAATTATCTTGTTAATCGAAATGTTTGAGTAAAAAGGTTACAACTCATCATTAATTTGATAAAAATAGTATAGTTGTATTTCTTCTCACAAAATATTCAACATGATAAACATTCATTTGTTGATGGAAATTTTTCTTTGATGTACTGTCACAAAGAAAGAATTTTTCTAAATAATTTGCAAGAGCGCAGTCTCTTGGTTGAACATGGATGGAAATGTGTATTTTTCTGATAAATCTATTTGAATCAGTATAAGGCCAAGACCTTTTATGTCGTTTTTGAAGAAGATTTGAAATAAAGTATACTGCGGTATCGATTGATCTAACAGGACTGGAATCGGAAGTTCTAAAATGTACCCGATATTCAAATCGGATTTTTGAATCCGTCAATGAATTTTTAGAAAACTAAGAGGGCAATAAATATATAAGAATACTTCGTGAGAAGAAAACATATTCAATGTCACTATCAAGGAAAATCACGGAGCTTCATATAAAATTACCTTTACGAAGTACATTGATAATCAAGCAAAGGTTACTGTCACTGATGTCTTAGTTGATTATTATCTGCTTGCCCTCCCAGTATTCCAGAATTTCATTGAGCAAAATTAGTATTCGAATATTCATTGTATTGTTTGATCAATTGGTACCCTTGGTCCCGTAATAAGTGCCCCCCAATATTATTGAGAAGAAGTATCCACCAATTTCTAATAAGAAGATGAACGCTGTGATGATACGCTTTTGCGGTTCAGAGTAAGTTTTCGATAATAACGAATGTTTTAACTGATACAATTAATGATTTACTTGATTCTTGATTTTTCACCAGTGTCTCCAATAACCAAAAGGAAAGCTGCATCTTAGAAAAAATTAGATTCCGAAATGAAAACTACTAATTAAAACATTTTCCCTCCACAGAAATTTTTCCGTTTCTCGTATAGTTTTGCAGGTGAGTGAAATTCTTTAAATCAGATTATCTTTTCTCAGTTTTGAAGCGAGAACCTTATGTCCTAATACAGAATGATAAGCACATTTATAGATCTTTTGGAAATAAATAAGTTTGGTAACAATTTTTCTCACGTGAATCTATAAACAACATTCTCACGTCTACGAAACAGAAGATTAGAAAAGAAGGTTACTCAAATAGTAACGGTAATGTGCAAATTCCATAGGTGGTAAAGGGAAACTATATTTTTACTCTTATTAGTCACGAAGTTATTGAACAAGCAGTTCTCTGTGCCTGAAAGAATGGAGATTTATGGCTGTACTGTGGTCTTCACTTTTATGATATTCCTTAATTCCGCCCGTAAGTAGAATATATTGTTCTATCAAATCAATCAAATTCTAGAATTTCTTACATCCAGATATCGACTATATTGGACAATTGAGGTACTGCTCCGAAAAATGTTAAACATATGCTATCATCATTACGCGTTTTTCATGTCGCTGCGTAACTATATATTAACCAAATTAATTGTCCTAGTAATTCTTGTAAAATCATATGTTCAACATTTCAACGTCTGGGTTCATTTGTTCCAAAATAAACTTGGGAAAGAAATCAAAAATATCTTTCCGATTCTTCTTTCGTTATTATGTATGTACCAAATAAGGTGTGTTAGTAATTCTCATGAAATCTGGTGTTATGGAACTCAAGCTTGTCGCGTTTGATCTTTCAACCTCTTATCATAGCCTAGTGAGTGATTTTTGCCATAATATAACACAAAAATCTTACGTTACGCAAATTTCTATGTTGAATATATATTTTTCTGATAGACTCTATGATGCCGTCTTCTTTACAAACGCTAGGTATTCCAATTCAAGATTCCCATTAGCAACGTCGAAAACCTTCCACAGATATAGTGATGAGGGTCTGTGCTTGACTTTTGGAATGATCTTGACGATATCACAGGATAATATTGCGCAAATATGAGAAACAAAATTTGAGTCAACATCTCAAAAATTATTCATCATTTCACGTGTATATGTTTAAGATTATATTTTCATTTTGTGCTATGAAAGGTTTTCTGAACTAGTGCTTCTGGATCATTTTTACAAGGGGGCTAATGAGTTAAATACATTGGCTCTGTGACGAGATAATAAATCGATCCTGTTATCGAAACAATTATTTATATTGAGACGATTGCACACCTTGAATGGTTTTTGTTCAGTCTCAGGTTCTCTATGATTTCATAGAATGATATTGCTCAATACGATAATCCGAAAATGCATTGGAAGTTGGTTTCTCCGAATGTTTATACATACCTCTCGAGGATGAGTTGGGAACCAAACAAAAAATTGATGCCTTTTTTTAAAGAATGAAATATAGAGGTGGCGCTAGCCCATGAAGTGCTAGTAACTGAGGCCGTGATTTCATTTCAAACTTTCCAGGAGCATGTGGCGATTGTTGTTATTTCCTTCAATCATTGTCAGTCGTTATGAAAATCGTGGCACACGTTTGCGGTCTGAAAGTCTTCGAAGTTGCAGAATTATTATCTTTCTCTCTTGTTATTCAATGAACTTGAGAGGGAGGAATATATCACTGCAGGGCGATACTTAGATTGGAATTAAGTGTCAGTTGATGCGTTAGTCAGTGGATTTACATTGGCATTCGACGCTGAACTTTGGCAGTGCCTGACCGATTGCTACGGTGACTTTCTCTTCACAATCAGCTATAGAGTCGAGTTTGGATTCGATTTGCAGCTGCGGTTTCGCAGTAGTTTGGGTCCTTCACAGGTTCCCTCTAGTTTTGAGTTTTCCCTGTATCAACCGGCAGGAGTTGGGAGGCTGGCGTTCACGCGCTCTCCCACCCAAGGCTGGTGCTCGCTTCTCTCCTGCAGTCAGTTCCTTCTCGGCCTTTGCGCTAATCGGTGGAATCTCCTTCAAGTTCCGGCAAGTGGACGGTAGTTAGCGTAGCTGTTCTCATATGTCTCCTGCGGGCAGACGGGCCATTTTCTCTTTGGGTTCCTGCGAGTGGACATTGGCTAGTCGAGTGGCTGTTCTTGGACTGCCCCTGCAGGCAGACGGGTCCTCGACTGGTAATTCATCATTCCACAGATTGTTTACTTCAATGGTATTCAAGTTATTCGGTTTTCCCGACTCGAGCGGCTTCTGGTGTTGTGAGAAGTGACGAGTCGGATGACGTTTCACCTCCAGTTGCGTCGGGATCGATGGTTCTAGGGAATTATTATTTTACGAATTCATTATAGTTGGTGATAATATTCTCTCTGTCGTATAATGAAAAGTTTCACTTCTTCCTGAAATTTTGGACTATTCACCCCTGAATCCAGGGAAATAGGTTTTACGATGGTGTTTGGTCGTCTCTCGTTGTTGTCAACAAAAAATATCAACTTGAAGAAAACCTACAAATTTGTTATAACGATTTTTGATACGACGCTTAGTTTTTGAGAATTGACAAAAATGATAAGGAAAATTTCGAAAATTATTTTCTGATTCAATTGTGCGGGAGGGGAACAAAATGTGTAATAGCAAAATTGTTCAGCTCAATAAGATTTACAAATTTCTCATAAATAATTTTTCAAGGGGCGCGTACTCTTTTTTAATTTGCAAAAATGCTCTACAATAATTAACGAATCTGTTTTCTGGCTCATCAATACTTTATTCCATTAGAGGCTTTAATCAATCAATTGACTGTTGAAGGTTTCTTTTATTTTCTGCATGTGTATATTATGGACGACACGCGTTTTCTTCACGGTAAGCTAATAAATAAAAAGTAAGTAAATCATACAAAAATCTTTGCGATATAAATTTTTCCCTCACGTTTTGTAACAAACGTTCTATTGTAATTAAAAACAGAAATTAAACTTTAAACAAATAGTAGGTACTTGTAAGCATGACCGACTGAATTTTCAAATATGTGTGCTGTGAATAGTGAAGTTTCAAATGATTTTAGAAAGGCCTTCTTCCTCCTAATCTATTAGGCAGAAAGTGATAAAAAGACTGCATTATTCATATACCAATCAGACTACATTTTATACGGTTTTCGAGGGGCTAAAACATTTTTATTAACGAAAAAATATTGCAAGGGATGCTTCCAGTGCACATAAACAGGAGCTCAGGGCATCAAATTTTTTATTCGATACCATCGTCATAAAAGGCCATCCCAGATCCTCAAGAATCTTGGAGGTCTTAGAAGCTCTCATTTGTTAGGGGACGTGAGAAGTTTCTCAGAAAAGGCCTGTCTATGATAAGGCTCTTAAGGCTTTTCAGCTTCTAAGGACTTATTGGATACTCCAAATTCTGAAAAGAACAAATAACTCAACGTTAGGTCTTAATTGAAGATTATATTAATGTTCGTTGGAGAAATATGTTAACATCAGATCCTTTAATATCTTCCTACAGGATCAAGTGGCCGCGTGCCGCCATACTACGTACCCAAAGGACCATTACGCTTTGAAAGAATAGTTCGCCATTCTCAACCTTACGGAATATCCTATGGTGAAACGGTATATCCTTATGGAACATTTGTTGTCAAAGGTAAGTCTTTTTCTTATTGTGATATGTTTCATAGGCGGATCCAGGGGTATTTTTTTTAGCTCTTGCCAGTCTTGGCTTTTGAATTTATGTATTTACAACTATTCTCATCAAAATATAACATTGATTTAGGTAATGAATGAATGATTATTCAATAAATACTTTGAAAAAGAAGTAGATTGTATGAAAAACTTCTTGTTGAGTCGCTCCTGGGGGCCATATATAAACCACGTTGCCAATTGAAAAGTCAACTAGAGACAATTGGTTAGAAGATGATCTATTTTGGTAAAAAATGATATTTCATTGTTGGAAACTTATATCGTTGCTTATGAAATAAATTATCTTCTTATTCCATTTAATTCGTATCATTGAAATTTTGTTACTCATTAGGAGTTTGTTAATTGTTTGTTGGAGAATCATTCTATTGAGATTGAGTTCAATTGTTCAATTGTTTCAAACATATAGTTATTTTGTTCCAAATTCAACTATTTTCTCGAAGTTTCATTTTTTTTTGTCGACAATTTAACTTTTTTGCCATAAATTCGTCCTAAAAATCGTACATTTATTGTTATGATAAAAATTTATCATCTCCGATTACTAGTCATATTGGCAACTAAACTCACTGGAAACGTGGGAAATTTAAGAATAATCATGGAACCTACGTTAAGTCAAGAGTAACATTACTTTTGTAAGAAGGAAAGAGCAGAAGAATAAATTCAAATCTTCAAAATAATTAGTAAAAATTTTTCTTACATGATCAGATGGACTACCGCATTTCCCATTACCGACTGTCCATTATCTTGACAAGGATGTCATTAGACGTGATGGAGAAAATGTTGGAAGATACCAGGAAGACCAGATGTGTAGATTAGATAAAGACAACAATGTCGGTAATTTGAAAACTAAAATACAACGTATAAAAAACGCACCAGAACCATGATTGAAGGAACGTGTCAAGCATGGTTTTTGAAAAGCTTGGCTTGAAGCAGGGATCGCCCCAACCTAAACATTGCGGGCCAAATGAACCGTTTCCAGCGGGAAAACATGATATTATTGATCTGTATATCGAGAATGAAGAGTAATTGATAAGACATTTTTTTTTCGGGCTTCTTTTGGTCATTGATAATTTAAAAACGCAACTTAGGTTTGAGCTCCAGAAAAATGAAAACCCGAAAATATATTCATTTCTTTGAAGGTTCATGGTGGAGTTCCGAAAAGCGCTTACCTCCGATTTCTTTACAACTCTGTATACCGACGTATTTTGACGCGTTGTTCACGAATATGATAGTGAAAATAGGCGCAAATTTGATTTTCATGTGGAAAACCATGAAAAACCCTTGAAAATTATGTTTCTTTACGTTTATCTCAGTGAATAGTAAAAATTTATAAAAAAGCTTCAGATAAAAATTGTAGGTCCATTGAAAATACTCTATAAAATGGGGGAAACTGAAGGTA